>JAVJIF010018422.1:0-119117 GCA_038442645.1 Agave tequilana
AGAGATCCGTTGGATCGTGCATAGTGGAAATCCTTCGTGTGTCGAAGGCGGGGATGTAGAGCAAGTGTGCTCGAACCTCGAAACAAACCCTTTGTGTTTGCGATTGCTCACTCTATCTCTCCTTCTCTCTTTGTCTTTTATATCTTGCATTACTTTATAGTCTTTATCTCTTATATGCATGATATACCCTTGTGCTCATAATTGCTATACTTGTTTGGGATTGTTGTTAACACTAGTATTCAACTAAGAGAGCCACGCGCACATCAACCCATTCAAGGGGAATCTAGAGGAGCTTGTCCAGACCTCGCAAGGGAATTCGCAACACTCTTGTGTTATACATAAGTGTTTAATTAAAAGAAGTTTAATTTGGTCAACTTAGTTTTAATTCCGCATTATTTGTTCATAAGTGACCATTAGATTAGCGCACCTATTCACCCCCCCTCTAGGTGATATTTCAATGGTATCAAGCTAGTGCTCTTGATATTGGGTCTAACAACCTAGAGTTAAAGATCCTATTTTAGGCTAATCACAATATTTTGTACACACACCATGGACTTCATGTCACCACCCACCTTTGATATTCTTAACATCCAAATTTGGAAGGTTAAGATGTCATTGTACCTCAAAGCCTTAGGTTTTCATGTCTATCTTGCCACTACTAATAATGCTTATTCTTTAGATGGTAAGAACATTGAGGCTAATGCAAAAGCCCTTCAATGCTATTAAGTCCCCTAAATGATGATTATTTATCTAGGGTTTCTAATGTTGAATCGGCTTTTGTAGCTTGGGACATCATCACCTCCCTTGGCGAAAAGGACCTATACTATGCGGGGAGCGATTCGACGTTGGAAGCAACATCTCCAACGTATGCTATATGGTCCAAGGGGATAACCCCCTTGAGGTAAACTCCGAATCCGATGATGAGGACATGTCATATGATGAGCTCACTTCATTTTGCCAAACAATTCTTGAGAAATATGACATGATTAAGAAAGAAAATAAAAATTTGAAAAAGAAAATTGATTGCATGCATATAGAACAAGATTCTTTTAAATCTAACATTGCATGCTTAGAAAGAGAATAATGATTTGAAAAAGAATTTTGATTGCATGCTAAGAGAGGAATGTTTCTTTTAAAACTAAAATAGCATGTATTGAAAAAGAAAACAATATTTTGAAAAATGAGAATGTTTCCCTTATGTCTAAATTAAATGATTTTGTGAAGAATATGTTTTTGAAATAAATTGCTTTGGTGAAACTCAAAAGGAAGTTGTTTTTCAAGAAAATATTACTTTGAAAAGAAAATTTGTTGAAAAAGAAAAAGAATTTGTTTCACAAAAGAAAAGAAAAATGATCATATATCTCATCATGCTTTACATGCCACCACTAATGAGATTAAAGATTTGAAAAATAAAATGAATAATTTGAGTTCAACCTTGAACTCTTGTGCATTCAATCATTCTAAATTGGAGTCCTTGTTTTCAAAGAAACAACTCCTTCCTCTCATGCACATCATCATGCTCATGCTTATGTTGCACAACATGATCACACTCCTACACATAAGCATACTAAGGTGTACGTTTGTACACATTGTGGCCGCAAAGGCCATTTAAGAAAATATTGTTATGATAGATTAGGTCATTTCAATTTTGCCAAGAATAAGAATTTCGGGTGCCTTACAACAAGACTAACCTCAAAGGACCCAAGAAAATATGGGTACCAAACCCCCGCCCTTTGATTTTGATGTAGGTGAGGGCTCTCACAAAACGTGAGAGATTTGTGCCTTGATGGTGGGTGCAATTGAACTAAAATGACACATACTTGGCACCGCTATCAAGGAATTTTGGTGGGTCAACCACCATGCTAGGAGCTTTGAAGTTGGTAACAATTTCTAAACTCCTATTCATTTATGTACATGCCTTTTAATTTCATGTATCATATAGCATGTTCATATTTTTTTGGTGCTTCTTGTGGCATTTACATGCTTAAATGTAGATGTGTCAAAACTTGTATTTATACATATATGAATAGTGAACTACAATTGACTTATATATATATTTGAACTTCATGCTCATTTGTATTCACTATATGCATGTGTATAGGCTAGTTTTGATGATTCCGTCATTTATACCTGTTATGCCTATCTTTGATCTTACTTCATGTATATGTGTGTTTAATTCAAATCTAATAAATATACATGTATACCCTGAGTCATTTGCCTTCATGCAATATATATTGGACTCTTTTCATATTTGGGATATGTATGCATATTGTTAGAATTGGATAAATCATACATATACCATGAAGATTAGTATTTTAAATAAATATAAAAAATTGATGATTTTTCATGTTTTTGATTTGTATTAAAGATTAAAACATGTGTAAAACAAAATGTGATTTATGATCTTTTTGAGCTTGAATGACTACTTTCATAAAAAACTATTTACATGAACCTTTGAACACTCATCTTTTATGATAAAAGATAATTTTTGAGCTTTATAGACTATGAGTGCTTAAACTTGTATATTTAGTATAATTCATGAATAACTATGATGTTCATGCTTGTGAAGGATCTTTAACTAGTTTTTAAAAATTATTTATAACTAGTTATTTATTCTTCAAATTTGGTAGTGCTTAGACATAACTATTTTAAAACCTACCAATTTTTGGTTATGAGTATATACATGACTTACAATGTTATTTTACAATTGGTATATTACTCACATTTGGTTCCTATATATGTATGCCCTAATTTTCAAAATGGTCTTATCTATTCACATACATTATATTATTTTCATGTGCTTGCTTTACAATTGATTTACATTCTTAAAAGCACAAAAAGTTTATGCTAAGTTAAGTTAACACCTTATATTACTATGCATAAGCTTATGAAAAAATAAAAGATTTTATTTTAGATCTTTCATTTGGTATCAATATGCTTCAACTTCAAATTTGTTATATGATTACAATGATATCAATATGTTTGAAACATTAAAAGATTTTGCAATGATAACTTGATATCACACATCTTCAAGTGCTATTTTCTATTGGTATCAAAATTACAAATTATGATTGGTTCAAAATTTGTTTTATTGGAAAAGTTCAAAATTTTGTTGTGATTAAAAAAAAAATTAAATGTTTTGTTTTGTATTTCCTATATGCAAGGAGAGCTTAACATCTCTCTTACATATAGATTCATGTTGAGTATATTATAAATTGAGGAGCTTAACATCTCTTCTTTATATGATATACGTGTGTATGGGGAGCTTCACATCTCCTTCTATGCATTACATAGTTGTGTTGTGTGAATTAGGGCTTCACATCCCTCTCATGCAATGCACATTGTAGGAAGCTAACTTAACGTCTTCCTCTTCAAGAATGTATATCGCATATAAATCTTTATTGGTTGATTTGTATTTACCCCTTCTTGATTCTTTTGTTTTTGACAAAAGGGGGAGAAAAATTTGTTTGATTTGCTTTTACTTTGAACCCTTTGTTGATGATTGACAAAAAGGGGGAGAAGTATTTGTGATGTATTTGTGATATAGCATGATTTCCTTACTTAAGGGGGAGAAGTATTTGTCTTCCTTACTTAAGGTTGTATAGATTTGTATTTATGCATATATATATTTGTATTGCAAATAGGAGTTGCATGTTTTATCTCCATACTTGCATACATATTCACGTGCCTCATTGCCTTATCTATTGCTTATTTGATATGCATGAGTTAAGGGGGAGCTTCTTTGAAGCTTTACTTTAATCCATGCATATATAACTTCATGAGTTTTGTCATCATCAAAAAGGGGGAGATTGTTGGCCCAAAGGCCTATCACTCTAGTTTTGATGATGATCAACTCATGTAGTTATATTTGCTAATGATCTTGTTTAATTAGTGACAGATTCTTTATCAAGATCTTAGTAGGTGCAAAGCTCAACAAAGGATTAAATGTCAAGATTTGGAGCTAGCACGGGTGATCCAAGGAGCTTTGGATCAAGCTTGGACCAAGTCAAGAAGATGAGAAGCCTTCAAGTGAAGACTTCAAGAAGATGAAGACTTGTGTCTAGATCTTAGTAGGTGCAAAGCTCAACAAAGGATTAAATGTCAAGATTTGGAGCTAGCACGGGGTGATCCAAGGAGCTTTGGATCAAGCTTGGACCAAGTCAAGAAGATGAGAAGCCTTCAAGTGAAGACTTCAAGAAGATGAAGACTTGTGTCTAGGTATAAAATTTGTTTTTTGTTTTAGAAAAAATGTAAAGGATAGATAGTTGGTGGATTGCTCAAGTCTATATCACACAAACACTCTTGATAGAACTCTTGATAGAATTGCTTTCATAAAAGAATTTTATGTTTAGAAAAGAATTTTTTTAGAAAAGATTTTTCTTTGTGACAAAATATTTATCTTGGATTTTGGTATTTCATAGTTCATATCTTTAAACCAAAATCATGATTAGAGCTTTAATGTCAAAAACATAGATATTTCATATTGATTGTGTAGTGGATCATATCCATACACACTATGCTTTAAAATGAACTCAAATATCTTGTTTTTGTATTTTGTGAAGTTATGGAAAAACAAGTTTTAGAAAAACATATTTTTAGAAAAATAGTTTTTATTGTGATTAAAACTATTTTTTAGATTTACTGTGAATTTATGGGATTTTTATTAAGTTAAAACCTATTTCCTATCCCTTAACTGTGCAGACCCAGAACTGGCCTGACAGGCTGGTCCGGTCGACCGGACCGGTCGACCGGACGTGCACAGACGTGCACGCCTGTGTGCACTGGAGAACGGTCGACCGAGACGGTCGACCGCTTCAGAGAGCTTTGCTCTCAGGAAATCTCGGTCGACCGGTCCGGTCGACCGACAGAGAGTTTACTCTCTCCTCCATTGCTCGGTCGACCGGGTCGGTCGACCGGAGGCTCCAACGGTCGGATTTTGACCGTTGGCGGTCGACCGGACCGGTCGACCGGCAGTTCTGACAGAGCCCAACGGTCAGATTTTTCTGGCCTCTATAAAAGGGGGTTTTGTCATTGTTTGAAGCTAAGATTTAGGAGAGCTTTTGTCCAGATTTTCCCATTCCTTTCAGAAAGTTTTTCTCCACAAAATTTGTGTGCAAATACTTCCAATCAAAAGGGAATTCATCAAGAGAGTGTAAAAGTGATTTCTTGTGTTTTTCACCATAATTCTTTTCCTTGCTTTCTCACAATCACTTGAGCTATCCATTGTCTATTATCCATAGGATTGTGTTGTGAGAGTTTGTAATTGGTGATCAAAGTGTTGTAGATCACCAAAGTTTTCATCTTTGTTCTTTTGAGGAGACGGCAAGTGTGCTCGTGGTTGTTTAAGGGTTCGGGCGAACTCTTGTAGCTAGAGGTGCGGCCTCGACGAGTCGGTGGCTTGTGGTGTGTAAGGGACTAGAGAGTTCGAGGGATTGTAGGTGTTGCGGCACCAAGGAGAGATCCGGTTGGATCGTGCATAGTGGAAATCCTTCGTGTGTCGAAGGCGGGGATGTAGAGCAAGTGTGCTCGAACCTCGAAACAAACCTTTGTGTTTGCGATTGCTCACTCTATCTCTCCTTCTCTCTTTGTCTTTTATATCTTGCATTACTTTATAGTCTTTATCTCTTATATGCATGATATACCCTTGTGCTCATATTGCTATACTTGTTTGGGATTGTTGTTAACACTAGTATTCAACTAAGAGAGCCACGCGGCACCTCAACCCATTCAAGGGGAATCTAGAGGAGCTTGTCCAGAGCCTCGCAAGGGGAATTCGGCAACACTCTTGTGTTATACATAAGTGTTAATTAAAAGAAGTTTAATTTGGTCAACTTAGTTTTAATTCCGCATTATTTGTTCATATGACCATTAGATTAGCCATCACCTATTCACCCCCTCTCTAGGTGATATTTCAATTGGTATCAGAGCTAGTGCTCTTGATATTGGGTCTAACAACCTAGAGTTAAAGATCCTATTTTTAGGCTAATCACAATATTTTGTACACACACCATGGACTTCATGTCACCACCCACCTTTGATATTCTTAACATCCAAATTTGGAAGGTTAAGATGTCATTGTACCTCAAAGCCTTAGGTTTTCATGTCTATCTTGCCACTACTAATAATGCTTATTCTTTAGATGGTAAGAACATTGAGGTTAATGCAAAAGCCCTTCATGCTATTAACAACCCTAAATGATGATTATTTATCTAGGGTTTCTAATGTTGAATCGGCTTTTGTAGCTTGGGACATCATCACCTCCCTTGGCGAAAGGACCTATACTATGCGGGGAGCGATTCGGACGTTGGAAGCAACATCTCCAACGTATGCTATATGGTCCAAGGGGATAACCCCCTTGAGGTAAACTCCGAATCCGCTGATGAGGACATGTCATATGATGAGCTCACTTCATTTGCCAAACAATTCTTGAGAAATATGACATGATTAAGAAAGAAAATAAAAATTTGAAAAAGAAAATTGATTGCATGCATATAGAAAGATTCTTTTAAATCTAACATTGCATGCTTAGAAAAGAGAATAATGATTTGAAAAAGAATTTTGATTGCATGCTAAGAGAGAATGTTTCTTTTAAAACTAAAATAGCATGTATTGAAAAAGAAAACAATATTTTGAAAAATGAGAATGTTTCCCTTATGTCTAAATTAAATGATTTATGTGAAGGGAATATGTTTTTGAAAAATAAAATTGCTTTGGTGGAAACTCAAAGGAAGTTGTTTTTCAAGAAAATATTACTTTGAAAAGAAAATTTGTTGAAAAAGAAAAAGAATTTGTTTCACAAAAGAAAAAGAAAAATGATCATATATCTCATCATGCTTTACATGCCACCACTAATGAGATTAAGATTTGAAAAATAAAATGAATAATTTGAGTTCAACCTTGAACTCTTGTGCATTCAATCATTCTAAATTGGAGTCCTTGTTTTCAAAGAAACAAACTCCTTCCTCTCATGCACATCATCATGCTCATGCTTATGTTGCACAACATGATCACACTCCTACACATAAGCATACTAAGGTGTACGTTTGTACACATTGTGGCCGCAAAGGCCATTTAGAAAATATTGTTATGATAGATTAGGTCATTTCAATTTTGCCAAGAATAAGAATTTTCGGGTGCCTTACAACAAGACTAACCTCAAAGGACCCAAGAAAATATGGGTACCAAACCCCCACCCTTTGATTTTGATGTAGGTGAGGGCTCTCACAAACGTGAGAGATTTGGTGCCTTGATGGTGGGTGCAATTGAACTAAAATGACACATACTTGGAGCACCGCTATCAAGGAATTTGGTGGGTCAACCACCATGCTAGGAGTTTTGAAGTTGGTAACAATTTCTAAACTCCTATTTCATTTATGTACATGCCTTTTAATTTCATGTATCATATAGCATGTTCATATTTTTTTTGGTGCTTCTTGTGGCATTTACATGCTTAAATGTAGAATGTGTCAAAACTTGTATTTATACATATATGAATAGTGAACTACAATTGACTTATATATATATTTGAACTTCATGCTCATTTGTATTCACTATATGCATGTGTATAGGCTAGTTTTGATGATTCCGTCATTTATACCTGTTATGCCTATCTTTGATCTTACTTCATGTATATGTGGTTTTAATTCAAATCTAATAATATACATGTATACCCTTGAGTCATTTGCCTTCATGCAATATATATTGGACTCTTTTCATATTTGGGATATGTATGCATATTGTTAGAATTGGATAAATCATACATATACCATGAAGATTAGTATTTTAAATAATAAAAAAAATTGATGATTTTTCATGTTTTTGATTTGTATTAAAGATTAAAACATGTGTAAAACAAAATGTGATTTATGATCTTTTTGAGCTTGAATGACTACTTTCATAAAAATACTATTTACATGAACCTTTGAACACTCATCTTTTATGATAAAAGATAATTTTTGAGCTTTATGGACTATGAGTACTTAAACTTGTATGTATTTAGTATATTCATGAATAACATATGATTTCATGCTTGTGAAGGATCTTTAACTAGTTTTTCAAAAATTATTTATAACTAGTTATTTATTCTTCAAATTTGGTAGTGCTTAGACATAACTATTTTTAAAACCTACCAATTTTTGGTTATGAGTATATACATGACTTACAATGTTAATTTTACAATTGGTATATTACTCACATTTTGTTCCTATATATGTATGCCCTAATTTTCAAAATGGTCTTATCTATTCACATACATATATATGATTTTCATGTGCTTGCTTTACAATTGATTTACATTCTTAAAAGCACAAAAAGTTTATGCTAAGTTAAGTTAACACCTTATATTAACTATGCATAAGCTTATGAAAAATAAAAAGATTTTATTTTAGATCTTTCATTTGGTATCAATATGCTTCAACTTCAATTTGTTATATGATTACAATTGATATCATATGTTTGAAACATTAAAGATTTTGCAATGATAACTTGATATCACACATCTTCAAGTGCTATTTTCTATTGGTATCAAAATTACAAATTATGATTGGTTCAAATTTGTTTTATTGGGAAAAGTTCAAAATTTGTTTTGATTAAAAAAAAAAAAATTAAAATGTTTTGTTTTGTATTTCCTATATGCAAGGAGAGCTTAACATCTCTCTTACATATAGATTCATGTTGAGTATATTATAAATTGAGGAGCTTAACATCTCTTCTTTATATGATATACGTGTGTAGGGGGAGCTTCACATCTCCTTCTATGCATTACATAGTTGTGTTGTGTGAATTAGGGCTTCACATCCCTCTTTCATGCAATGCACATTGTAGGGAAGCTAACTTAACGTCTTCCTCTTCAAGAATGTATATCGCATATAAATCTTTATTGGTTGATTTGTATTTACCCCTTCTTGATTCTTTTGTTTTTGACAAAAAGGGGGAGAAAATTTGTTTTGATTTGCTTTTACTTTGAACCCTTTGTTGATGATTGACAAAAAGGGGGAGAAGTATTTGTGATGTATTTGTGATATATGCATGATTTCCTTACTTAAGGGGGAGAAGTATTTGTCTTCCTTACTTAAGGTTGTATAAGATTTGTATTTATGCATATATATATTTGTATTGCAAATAGGAGTTGCATGTTTTATCTCCATACTTGCATACATATTCACGTGCCTCATTGCCTTATCTATTGCTTATTTGATATGCATGAGTTAAGGGGGAGCTTCTTTGAAGCTTTACTTTAATCCATGCATATATAACTTCATGAGTTTTGTCATCATCAAAAGGGGGAGATTGTTGGCCCAAAGGCCTATCACTCTAGTTTTGATGATGATCAACTCATGTAGTTATATTTGCTAATGATCTTGTTTAATTAGTGACAGATTCTTTATCAAGATCTTAGTAGGTGCAAAGCTCAACAAAGGATTAAATGTCAAGATTTGGAGCTAGCACGGGGTGATCCAAGGAGCTTTGGATCAAGCTTGGACCAAGTCAAGAAGATGAGAAGCCTTCAAGTGAAGACTTCAAGAAGATAAAGACTTGTGTCTAGATCTTAGTAGGTGCAAAGCTCAACAAAGGATTAAATGTCAAGATTTGGAGCTAGCACGGGGTGATCCAAGGAGCTTTGGATCAAGCTTGGACCAAGTCAAGAAGATGAGAAGCCTTCAAGTGAAGACTTCAAGAAGATGAAGACTTGTGTCTAGGTATAAGAATTGTTTTTTGTTTTAGAAAAAATGTAAAGGATAGATAGTTGGTGGATTGCTCAAGTCTATATCACACACACACTCTTGATAGAACTCTTGATAGAATTGCTTTCATAAAAGAATTTTATGTTTAGAAAAGAATTTTTATTTAGAAAAAGATTTTTCTTTGTGACAAAATATTTATCTTGGATTTTGGTATTCATAGTTCATATCTTTAAACCAAAATCATGATTAGAGCTTTAATGTCAAAAACATAGATATTTCATATTGATTGTGTAGTGGATCATATCCATACACACTATGCTTTAAAATGAACTCAAATATCTTGTTTTTGTATTTTGTGAAGTTATGGAAAAACAAGTTTTAGAAAACATATTTTTAGAAAAACAGTTTTATTGTGATTAAAACTATTTTTTAGATTTACTGTGAATTTGGGATTTTTATTAAGTTAAAAGACCTATTTCCTAATCCCTTAACTGTGCAGACCCAGAACTGGCCTGACAGGCTGGTCCGGTCGACCGGACCGGTCGACCGGACGTGCACAGACGTGCACGCCTGTGTGCACTGGAGAACGGTCGACCGAGACGGTCGACCGCTTCAGAGAGCTTTGCTCTCAGGAAATCTCGGTCGACCGGTCCGGTCGACCGACAGAGAGTTTACTCTCTCCTCCAGTTGCTCGGTCGACCGGGTCGGTCGACCGGAGGCTCCAACGGTCGGATTTTGACCGTTGGCGGTCGACCGGACCGGTCGACCGACAGTTCTGACAGAGCCCAACGGTCAGATTTTTCTGGCCTCTATAAAAGGGGGTTTTGTCATTGTTTGAAGCTAAGATTTTAGGAGAGCTTTTGTCCAGATTTTCCCATTCCTTTCAGAAAGTTTTCTCCACAAAATTTGTGTGCAAATACTTCCAATCAAAAGGGAAGATTCATCAGAGAGTGTAAAAGTGATTTCTTGTGTTTTTCACCATAATTCTTTTCCTTACTTTCTCACAATCACTTGAGCTATCCATTGTCTATTATCCATAGGATTGTGTTGTGAGAGTTTGTAATTGGTGATCAAAGTGTTGTAGATCACCAAAGTTTTCATCTTTGTTCTTTTGAGGAGACGGGCAAGTGTGCTCGTGTTGTTTAAGGGTTCGGGTGCGAACTCTTGTAGCTAGAGGTGCGGCCTCGACGAGCCGGTGGGCTTGTGGTGTGTAAGGGACTAGAGAGTCCGAGGGATTGTAGGTGTTGCGGCACCAAGGAGAGATCCGGTGGATCGTGCATAGTGGAAATCCTTCGTGTGTCGAAGGCGGGGATGTAGAGCAAGTGTGCTCGAACCTCGAAACAAACCCTTTGTGTTTGCGATTGCTCACTCTATCTCTCCTTCTCTCTTTGTCTTTTATATCTTGCATTACTTTATAGTCTTTATCTCTTATATGCATGATATACCCTTGTGCTCATAATTGCTATACTTGCTTGGGATTGTTGTTAACACTAGTATTCAACTAAGAGAGCCAACGCGGCACCTCAACCCATTCAAGGGGAATCTAGAGGAGAGCTTGTCCAGAGCCTCGCAAGGGAATTCGGCAACACTCTTGTGTTATACATAAGTGTTTAATTAAAAGAAGTTTAATTTGGTCAACTTAGTTTTAATTCCGCATTATTTGTTCATAAGTGACCATTAGATTAGCCATCACCTATTCACCCCCCCTCTAGGTGATATTTCAATTACAAGCTGTTTTTAGCTTCATCCCATTAACTTAGTGGGATTGACTGTTTCCTTTAATAGGTAGTTACACTCATTAAAATCCCTTATTAAGAGGAGATATTCAAGAAGATCATGACTCCTCTGAAGCCAACGGCTGGTGGCTAGTGATCAGGGCAGAACCAGCACTTGAGAATGCGTATTTGATGAAAGTAGTGAAATTATGTGTGTGCTAATATTCCCTCGATACTTTCGTTATAGCATTGGCTCAACGGGTCGAATCCACAAGGACGGGAGGCGATAGAAGCATTAACAGTCCGTTCACGTGTTATGTTAACAATTCCTTCTTTGTTAAAAATAAGAAAAAGAAAAAGAAAAAAGAAATCTGAAAGTGATAGGTGAAGAAGGCGATGAAAGTGATGTGAAATTAAAAGAGAAGTGGCTTGGAAAACAAAATAGAAAAGAAGATGAAACTTATGGTAAAGAAAATGAAAAAAAAGGTGAACAAAGAAGATGGTGAAAACAATGATGAAAAGATAAAAGAAGTTTTTGAAATCGATTTTTAAAACAAAGTAAAAAAGAAAGGAGAATACTATGAAAGAAATCTCATGGTTTCTAACTACTAATTACTCCACTAACATGCTAACCTCTTAGTGATAGTTGCCTGACATGGATCCTTGGCCATCACTAGTCCTTGGCTTCAAGAGACGATATAAAACATGACAAATAAGATGGTTCTTCACATTCAAACTGGCATTAAGAGCAAGTTAATACAAACATTAGATCATCAAAACTATTAGGAGCAAGCATGAAATAAGAGAGAGTTAGTTTGGTTAACAAGTTAGCAAGTTAGATGTTAGAACCATCATCATGAGCCATCAATGGCTCTTGCAAGAGCAATAGGCTATTAGATTCATATGAATTATCAAGTAAGTGGTTAGCTAGTTAGTGTTAGTAGTTAGTCATCATGAGAGAAAATCTAGCTAAACATCATGTAGAAGATGGAGAAGATTACAATGGAGAAAAAAGGAGACACTTTTACATAGATTGTCACCATCTATTATATCATATCTCTCTATCTCTCTCTAAATCAACTCAGCCCTAATACATGATCTTTAAAAGAAAAGAAAATACAAAATAAAAGAGAATCCTAATCTGCAACAAAAAGAGAGAAACCTAGCCTATTTTTCAATCTGCTCCTGTTTCGGCCAAACCCTGTAGTATTTATAGGCAAAAGGAGATTCTAGAAGACGAGATGAGGCCACACGTTGAAAATCGATACGTGGGCGCACCATAGGGCTGCGAAAACGCAGCCATAGCCGCATTTCTCAGGGACCTAGGTCCCTGGTTTTGGGGCGTGGCTTCATGTCGCTTCGGGGACCTTCCAGATATGCTCAGATTCGGTTAATTTCGTCCAGATTTGCGTCAGACACCTGCAAGGGTCTAGGTTCAATGCATCTTCTAGATATTCCCTTACTTGACCTCCAAGAAATGTGGATTTAATTACTCAAAAAATGGGTTTAATAAGCTCTTATTACCTTTTTGCCCTCCTTGTCTTGATTATCTGCAAGAAAGACCAAAACACGATTTAGACCGACATTTTATTCATAAATCAGTAGGGAAAGGTGATATAATAATGCATAACTGTAGACTAATCAGCTAGCCTCGCCATAGGCTATTCTAGCCTCCCTAACAGTCTTTGCTGATTTTAGGAGATGCTTACCGTTATGGAGCCTATAAATAACCCACCAGCAGGCTAAGGCAAGACACACACACACACACACACACATACACACAGATGAGAAGCAGAAGAGAGAGGGACAAGCTACTTCTTACTTTTCAAGCACATAGAGAAATTATTTTCCTCATTTTCAAAGATTAAGATAGGGTACCAACATCTTAATCCTTCATCTTCAAGGAATTTTTGAATTAGGCGAGAAAAAAATTCCTAGCAACAGATCCGTAGCTTATTGTTCGCATCGTCAAAGGACAAAGTGATCCTGTGCTGATAAGACTCCTACTGCCACACTTTCCTAAAATCAACATTCGTAGAATATTCTTGTAAATTTTATTTTATTAATTGTAATTCTTCTCACAATTTCTCAAAGTTTTCTAATGGAAAATAATATCGTCAACATACAACAACAAATATGTGAGATCATCATTGCATTGCTTGAAATAAATGCAAACATCATACTCACATCATGTATAGTTGGCCTTGATCATAAATGATTCGAACTGCTTGTATCACTGCCTGAGAGATTGCTTCATCCCACAAAGGGACTTTTTGAAGAGACATATCTTATTTTCTTGACCTTCCTGAATGAATCCTTCAGGTTGCTTTATGTATATCCTCTTCTTTAGCTCACCATGCAGAAATGTTGTTTTCATATCCAGCTGCTCTAACTCGAGAGCACCTTGAGCCATGATTACCAACAATAGCCAAATAGATGTATGCTTGAATACATGAGAGAACATCTCAGTGTAGTTAATATCCTCCTTCTGAGAATACCCTTTGACAACTATACTTACTTGTATTGCTTACTGTCTTTCTTTTGAAAACCTACCTGCAACTTATCGCTTTAGAACCCTTTGGTAGATTCATCAAATTTCATATTTGACTCCTCTCTAAAGACTCCATCTCTTGTTCCATGGTTATGGCCCACTTGTCACTGTCATCCGTCTCGATTGCCTTCTTGTAACTGCTAGAATCTCCAGCTTTCGTTATTAATGTAAAAGAGACTTGGTCCTCTTCCCTGCCATATCTAATTGGTGGCACTGAAACTCTGTCTGACCACTTCAATGGTCTAGGTTGTACCTGTACTTTTGAGTAGCTTCATGCATGTCTCCACTTGAGTTTGAGGAGTCTTCATCTGACCCAACAAGCTTGCTGGGGTCATCTGAAAATTCAAACTCCTTACTCTGAGAATTTGCTGAGCTGTCTGAAGTTCTACCTTGTGCCTTGTCCTCCATCTTTGTCTTTTCTTGCAATATTGATTTTTCATCAAAGACCTCATTTTTACTAACAAAGCCTTTGTGGAGAGATTTCGAAGTATGGTGCTTCGTTGTCCATGTGGCATGTCCCAGTCCATGCTGGTAGAAACGTGCCGTCATAACTTACAAACCGCACTCCTCGTCCAGATAGGAGTAGCGAAATGCCGCACTTGGAAGCACTTAGTGCTACAAGGTGAACAGGTAGAGGAAATCATCGCCAGGGTCAAGGCTTAAAAAAAACAGCAAACCAAGACCCAACAAACTGATGCGACGCACTCCAGAGTTGTCTTTTCAACCAAAGAGAAGAGATATTCTAGCAACAGAGGTCAAGTCACCTTCGAAGCCCCAGCCAGTCAGAGGGGGAGGAGCTGCCTGCCAAGCACGTGCTAATAAACTACACTCCTTCAAGGATGAGCATGTGGTCTCTCTGTTCAAAAGAGTAACAAACTCAAATTGTTAGAGGCCAGACGTCCTAAAAAGACGGAGAAGACAGATGATCCTACCTACTGTTTATATCACAAAATGCTGGGACACCACCCACTAAAAATTGCTACATCTTCAAGGATGTTTTTCAAGCTCTGATTGACGTAGAGGTACTTAAGCTCCGTCTAAACCAGAAGAAGGTGACTGCCAACGTGACAACTACATCACCTCTTCAATTCGGCCGGGATCTCCACCAGTGCCAACCGAAGTGGTTCCCATCCCGAGAGGGGACTAAGAGTGATCAATACTGATCCTCATAATCAGAAGGAGAAAGGTCTTGTTCCTGTTCCTACTCCTTGAGGAGAGACAAAATAGGTTCCATCCTGACATCGTTGAAAGCCAACAGTGGACGACTGTCACAAACAGGAAGTCCAAGGCAAGGTTAGAGCATCTTCTAGTAATATGGTGAGTATCTCTACAAGAGAAACTGAGGAAGATGTCGCGTCCATCACCAGTTCAGGAGAAGAGGAGTCCGCCTTTGCTGCTGACACAAGTGCACCTCCTACATCGAAGACTCGATCCAGCAAACAGTACTTGAAACAATACGGCGAGCCGATGGTAAACCCCCAGTCAGCTGAGGAGACAATTGAGCAATCTACGAAACCATCCGTGAAAAAATAGAAGGAGCTTCGCTATATCAAAGCTCTCCAGAAAGGCGGTGTGGGACCATCAACTCCCTTCCATTTTGATATTTTGCTCAGCTAGTCAACATCCCTGCATGAATCACTCTTTATGAACTCCTAAGACTTTTTGAAGGGATGCCTTAAGAGAAGCATTAGCAGATGCAGAGATTTTCATAACCCAGATTCCTGCTATGTGCGGAGAGGAAGACAACAGATATTGCCACCACAGCTTGGAGCAGTTTTCCTGCATTACCTTCACCCTAGAAGACTTGCAGATAAAGGGTAGACCCCTGTATTACACAGGGTATATTGGATCATCTGAAGTGAGCCGTATTCAGGTTAATCCGAGATCCGCATTGAGTATTATGCCTTGTAGGGTCATGCAGCATCTGGGGATCCCCACCCACCGATTAAGCGTCACTCAGACAACCATCTATGACTTCAACGCCAATGGTACACGCTTGATGTGAAAAATCAAACTCAGATATCAAATTGGGGACCTGAGATCTGAAGTAACATGTTATGTCATTGACACCGACACCTCGTACAACTTGCTATTGGGATGACTTTGGATTCACCGCAGCTCCATCGTCCCATCCATTCTTCATCAAGTGATGAAATACGTTGATGAAGAGGAAAAAGTGAGAATGTTGATTACTAAAAGACATTCGTTCAAGGGGTCGAGAATTATTACTTCACCGATTCCCTCCTCTATCAAGATTCTCTTGAGGCTGATGAGAATTCGTACCCAGAAGAAGCGACTCTGGCAGCAAAGCTGATACGGAGCCAGAAGAAGAAGAGTGTCCTTGGAAAATAAATCCCCTTGTAACGAGCATTGATAAGCTTGATTTCAATACCACTGCTAATGTTGAAGGCGAGTGGTTTATCAATGTAAATTTAGATTTGGCTTACTTTCTGCATTTGCTTCTTATTCTGTATCGTCAGATACTAGTACTGACATAGATAGTGATCTTGGTCAGCAATAGATGTCATGATATCATTGCATACACCAATAAAGTCATCTCTTATGGTACGCGAAAAGATCGGCGACACATGCAAAGCTCTCTTTGAAGTACCAGCCAAATGGAAGGGTCATAAGTCAATTCTATTTGGAAGAATCGAGTCTGAGCCCATAGCCTGTGAAAGCTCAGGGGTGGGTCTGAATCTCCATAATTCTTTCATTATGGACAAAAGTCAGTCACATGATGGAAAGAATGGGGTATGGTCTTACCAAAGGATCGGGCCTTAATTTCGACAAAGAAAAATGAGCATTACTCCATTCATTTGCACCGAAAGGCAAAGATCCCGAATACTACCGCAAGACCCGAAGAGAACTCGGTTATGTATCTATGCCAGTCTCGTCAGATTCTTAACCAAAAAAAGAAGTCTATCATGACAGCTCATCAGCAATATCGTCATGGGACTCAGATGTCAGCATCAGTGTTATCTTCGAAAGTCTCTTAGTGAACATGGTATCAGCTAACCATTTAGAAGATGACAGAGAAGATATTATTGAATTTGAAAAATTGATTCAGTCAGACTCTGATTCATGGATTAAATACTTAAATATTCTTTGGGATATATTCTTTATACAATACGAATGCCCACAGAGGATAAAGTGACTTAGATAAATCTTGGAGACGAGGTTAATCCCAAGGCTATTTTCATAAGTGAGAGCTTGCCACCTTCTTAAAAAGAAAATTAATACATATCATACGATAGTAAAGATGTCTTCGCTTAGAATTATAAGGACATGCCAGGGCTCGATCCCAATTGCTATGCATCGCCTTAACATCAACCTGAACACCAAGCCAGTCAAGCAACAATAACGAAGGTTCCATCCTGAAATTATGGAGGCAATCGAATCAGAAGTCAAGAAGTTCATAGACTATGGTTCGTCAGGAAAGAGCAACATCCTGATTAGGTGGCCAACATAGTTCCCGTTCCCAAAAAGAATGAAAAGATCTGAATTTCCATCGACTTCTGATATCTTAATTCTGCTTGTCCTAAAGACGAGTTTCCTCTTCCAATTAGAGATGTCATAATTGATAACACGTGCGAGTTTGAAAGAATGTCTTTTATGAATGGCTTTTCAGGGTATAATCAAATTAAGATGCACCTTGAAGATGAAAAGCACACATCTTTCAAAACGCCTCTGGGAGTACACTTCTACACAGTAATACCCTTTGGCTTGAAAAATGCCGGTACGACATATTAACGTGCCATGATTGCGATCTTCTATGAGCATATACGCAAAACCGTAGAATGCTATGTCGACGATATCACTGTGAAAAGCCGCAACAAAAGTGATCATCTCGCAAGCTCACCAGTTGAAGATGAACCCAACCAAGTCCTTCCTGGGGGTAGCCAGTGACAAATTCCTTAAATTTATTGTTACATCCAAAGGAATTCACCTAAATTTGGAGAAAGTTCGCGCTATCGAAGAGATTCAACCTCTGAGAAATATCAAGGAACTCAGAGGCTTACAGGGACGATTGGATTATATCTGGAGATTTATATCAAATCTTTCAGAACGCTGCCAACCCTTCACCAAACTGATGAAGAAGTGAGTCTCATTCATTTGGGACAATACTTGCCAGCAAGCGTTCGAAGAGATCAAGGAGTACCTCACATACCCAACCGTTCTGGTAGCTCCAGTATCATGAAAACCTTTCCTATTATATGTTCAAGTTATAGATCATTCCCAGGGAGCTTTGCTAGGTCAGAACAATGATCAAAGGCACGAACAGGAAATCTACTACTTTAGTAGAACAATGATTGGGGCAGAGCACCGTTACAACCCGATCGAGAAGAAATGCTTAGCCTTGGTCTTTACTATCCAGAGATGTGACACTACCTTGTGGGGCAATGCATTCACGTCATTTTCAGAGTTAATCTCTTGCGATTACTCATGACAAGACCATTTTTGTAGAATTGTAGATTAGCAAAATGGGTTATATTGCTTTCACAATATGAGATGCAATTCATACCATAAAGGGCGATCAAAGGTCTGTTGGCCCAAGGTTGCAATCACCAGTTTCTTGTTTTGATGAATACAAAACTTATGTAGTTATTTAGTAGTAATCAAGTTCACGTGTTTAAGTATTTTTTAGGGTTCAAGAAGATTCAAAGTGTTCCTTCCTCAAAAGGAAGGTATTGAAGTCTTAAACTTACTCAAGGATATGATTATAGTTAGGACAATCAAGATTGATTCTTTGGAGAATCCCACTAGAACATTGCTTGAAGACACGTAGAACTTATGTAAGAGAATAATATGTTTAAAGTATAATATGTTGAATTGATGCTCAAGAAGTCACACACAAAATACAAATTTTTTAAATACAAGTTTTAATATCTAGTTTTTCTCGTTTTGGTATTTCACAAGGTTTGGTGTTTGATACATGTCCATACTTTTCCAATTTATATATCCTATTTCTATTATGTATCCCAAACCTTATGTATTGCCAAAACATTTTTATAACTGGTATAAAATATTTAAAAATAAGTTTATATTCAAAGTTACTCAAAAATATATTTTTAGGCTAAGTCGGTCGACCGGGCAGTCGACCGGACCTCGGGGCCATTCATGGCCTTAGCCTGTGCATGCCATGCACATTTGTCGGGCGACCAAGTGGTCGATCGGTAAACCTAGCGGTCGACCAACTGACACTAGCTTAGTCTCGGTTGAGATCAGTCGACGACGCAAACGGATAGTTCAAACTATTTGAACTACTGGTTGACCGAGCTCGGTCGACTGATGTTTTGGCACATCTACACTAACGGCTACTTTTTGAAAATCTATTTCTTTGACTTTTTTAATGGGTATATTTTCTTTTTTTGGGTCTAATCTCTCTCTTAATGACCTGATAGGCTCTTCTAACAGTGGTTTATCATTTGCCTATCAATAAGGTTCATTTGTAGAGCATTATTAACAATTATTTTTTTGAAAAATATTTGAAAAATCAAGTTTATCTAAGAGAAAAGTTTTCAATTTTTCTTACTTCAAGTGCTCTCATTTTAAAATCAATTTCTGCAAGTATCCAGCTCTTAGATTGATTCATTTCAACTGATTTTCTCTTTCACAAACTTATTGAGCTTCATCTCACATCAAATACTATAGGAAGTTGTAAAAGAGATTGTTTGTGATTTTTTTAGTCACCAAGAGCTTGTAAGTCTTATTGACTTTGTGCTACCTCTTGTGTAGAGGATTGAGAGTTGGAGTTGTGTACTCCGGTCTTATGTAGACCTTGTAGTTTCTTTGTGGAGGCTATTTTTTGGAAAGATCATTAGTAGATAGTGAAATCCTTCATGCAGCAAGCACAGTGACGTAGAGTAGTGCTCGAACCTCGAAACAAATCTTGTGTTTGTGATTGCTTTCTCTCTTACTTTTACTCTATTTTAATTGCTTGCATTTGTGCTTTTATTTCTCTTGCTATTCATATCTAGCATCATTCATACTTGTCGATTTTCACTCTCTAAATAAAGAAGGCAATTGAGCACCTCAACTCATTGTCTAGAAGAATATAAAGGAAAAGTTCTAGAGCCCTTCATAGGGAATCTGGTTTCACTTCTTGATTTGAACTGACCGTTTGCATCATTCATTTTATTAATTATTGCATTTTTGCATTTTGACTATAAGATTAGCATTACACCTATTCACTCCCTCCAGGTGTACTTTTAAGGTCAAGCTGTGATAGATTTTCAGGCCAATCATCCAGTTTCAGGAAGTTTAAAACTTTATGACGATCTCCCAGATGAGATTGCAGAAGTTAATGTGACCCAGGTCTCCTCAGAAGAACAAGTGTGGTAACTATTCTTCGATGGAGCATTATGAACATGTCCTGAGGGAAATGTCGTCGCAGGTGTAGGGGTGATGCTGATTTCCCCACATAAACGTGATTTCCCGTGCATTCTTATTAATTGAGCTGTGTTCCAATAACGTGGCAGAATACAATGCTCTATTAATTAGAATGCAATTTACTGAAGAGATAGGTGTCAAGCACCTTGAAGCATATGGTAATTCAAAGCTCATAGTCTATCAGATCTGAGGAGAATACGAAATCCGATATAAGGATCTAATACCCTACCAAATTGCAACTATCAACATGGCTAAGAACTTCAAAAGCTTCTTCATTTGCCATGTACCTTGGCAACAGAATGCGCATGCAGATGCATTAGCATCACTTGCTGCATTGCTCTCGGATCCAGTTGGAGCAGAAAAGAGAGTGCTTGTCTACAATCGCGATTTGTACTGTTGCAATTCACCCTTGAAGACAGTAAAACTCCAAGAGGAGATCTTTAAGTTAAAGAGCTTCTTGAGACCTCGACAAGTCTCAAACCCAGGGATTGGCAATTCCCTTACATTGACTTCGTCTTATATGACATATTTCCTGACAACTCCAAGGAGGTAGCTACCATCAGAAGGAAGCTCCTTTGTTCATTACAATATGATCACGTGAACATTGTATTGCTGGTCATATGATGGAATCTTACTTTGATGCCTTTCACAAAAGAGGCACAGGAGGCGCTCAAAGAAGCTCATGACGGTACATGTGAAACTCACCAACCTGGCCCTAAATTAGGAGATCAATTGCAAAGACTTAGCTACTACTGGTCGAAGATGATTCCTGACGCTATCGCATATGCCAAACGGTGTCATGCATGTCAGATTCATGATGACTTTATCCATCAGGCACCTAGTCATCTTCATCCGACACTCTCCCCTTGACCATTTGAGATGTGGGAATGGGCATTATTGGACCTATAAGTTCATGAACCTCAAAAGGACATTGGTTTATACTAGTAATAATCGATTACTTCTCAAAATGGGCAGAAGCTATCCCTCTCAAGGAAATAAAGACGTCAGATGTGATCAAGTTTGTCAAGCATCACGTCCTGTACACTTTGAGGTACCACGATGAATCGTCCATGACAACGGATCCCAGTTTATTAGCCAAGTGTTTCAGATGTTCTGTAACAAGTTTAGAATTCAAAGTGTGTCTTTAATAACATAATATCCAGCGACCAACGATCTTGCGGAAGCCATTAACAAGACTACTGGAAAGCTTTTCAAGAAATTTGTCTCAAAAAGTCAGCGCGACTGGGACGACAAATTAGGTGAATGCCTTTGGGCGTACTGAAAGTACACACCTAGAGGGGGTGAATAGGTGTACGGCTAATCTAATGAACTAAATGCGAAAATTAAAACTTAATTGCAACAACACTTAATGCAACCAAGGAGTGTAGCCGAATTCCTAGTGAAGGGCTCTGGACTAACTCCTCTTGATTCCTCTGAATAAGAGTTGAGGCGCTATATGAAGCTCTCGTGGTTAAGCACAAGTGAGGCACACACAAACAAGCCAAGCATATAAGTATGATATGACAATATGAAATGATGCAAGGCACAATATAAAAAAGAGAGAGAGTTAGAGTCAATGGATCAAACGCAAACACACGGATATGTTTCGAGGTTCGAGCACACAGTTCTACGCCCCGCCTTCACACAAAGGATTTCCAATCCATTAACTTGTCCACACAGGACTCCCACACAGGGAACCTCCACTGAGGATTTGGGGCAATACAACCGGGAGTACACAACTCCTCTCCTAACCAAATACAACCTCTCACAGAGGCAATGCACAACCAACACAAATACCACCTCACATAAGAGGAGTAGGCACTTAGCCAATACAAAACAATCACCTCACACTTAAGGGATTTCAATACAAACTCCACCTCTCACTAGAGGAGCCAACCAACAATCTCCACTTCTCACTAGAGGGAGCCAAACACCACTTCCACAATCACCTCACAATAGAGGGATACCAAATCAATCACCTCTCACTAGAGGGATATCACAAAAATGGAAGTTTACAACTTAGTGGTCTATCTCAACCACAAACAATTTCTTTTCCCACAAAACAAAAGATCCTAATAGATAGGATAGAATGATATGGCTCAAGTGTGGAAAACAAAGTGTTTTGATCAAAGAAAATCACTTGAGAAAAACACCAAATAGATATAGAATTTTTAGACCAAAAACAAATTCCCAAAAGACTATTTTCTTTGAAATAAAAACACTTTAAAAAAATAAATAGAAAATAGGAATTTTAACCCAAAACTTTTTGCTGAAAACACTTAAGAAGTATGAAAATTTTCTCTCATAAAAAATCCAAAAACAACTCTCAAATGGGGTTTATATAGGCCCCATAAAAAACTAGTCGTTGGCAGCTGACTAGGCCCAGTTTGGCCTTCCGGTCGACCGGCCAACGGTCAAATTTTTGACCGTTGAGCCTTCCGGTCGACCGGCCGGTCGATCGAGCCAGAACCAGAGAGCAATTGCTCTTTGGCCGGTCGACCGTGAGGTCGACCGCTCGGTCGACCGGGCCAAGCCTCACGGTCGACTGTCCGGTCGACCGCCCCACCCGAGAGTGGGGTACTTGTAGTCGGTCGACCGCTCGGTCGCCGGCCCAAGTGGCAGGTCAGCGTGCACATCCTTGTGCACGTCGGTCGACCGGTCCGATCGACCGACTCTGGGTCCGGTCGACCGGCCTGGTCGACCGCCAGAGCCTGGCAGGGCTTATTTAGGGATTAGAATACTTGGTTTTTAATTGTCAAATAAATCCCATAAAATTTCTAAAAATCCAAAAAAAATAAGTTCAGTATAATACATTGATATGCAAACATGTTTGAGTAAAATCAAAACATGTTACAAACATTTTGAACTATTTTTGTAACTTAGAAATTTTATCAAAAACCAAAACCTGTATTTTCTAAAACTTGGATTTTTCAAATGGAAATCCGATTTGTCCAAAACTAATCCAAATACAAAAACATGATATTTAAACAACTTGTAGCATGTTGCATATGGATATAATCCAATATACATAAAAAGATATATATCAATGTTTTTGATATTAAATCTGAAAATATGTTTTGTTAAAACACAAAACTCCAAATACATGAATATGAAAGGGAACACCTAGAGGGGGGGTGAATAGGTGTTAGTGCTAATCTAAAACTAAATGCAAAACTAAGTGCGCTAAATGCAGAAGCTAATGCAAATCTTGCACAAACTTAATACAACACAACAAGTATAGCCGAATTCCCCGTGAAGGGCTCTGGACTAACTCCTCTTGATTCCCCTTGAATGGGTTGAGGTGCTATGTGAAGCTCTTGTTGGTTAAGTTAGGCACACACACAAGCAAGCCAAGCAAATAAGGATGAATAGCAATAAGAATATATGCAAGGCAACACAAGTAAATAGATATGTATGATATGAATTATGCTCAACACAAGCAAATATGATATGATGTTATGTAAGATGCTTTGCACAAATGTAAAGAGAGAGAGTTTAGGGACAAGTGGATCAAACACAAACACAATGATATGTTTCGAGGTTCGAGCACCCTTGCTCTACATCCCCGCCTACACCACCGTGTAGGATTTCCAATCCACTATACCGTCCACCGAGGACTCCCACCGAGGGAACCTTCACCGAGAAGGATTTTTACAACAATGGAGTACCGAACTCCTCTCTCAAACAACCACCTCACAACCGAGGGGTAGGCCCGTAGCCAATACAACAACCAACTCCACCTCACCAAGA
The DNA here is from genome assembly GCA_038442645.1 of Agave tequilana. Taxonomy (NCBI): domain Eukaryota; kingdom Viridiplantae; phylum Streptophyta; class Magnoliopsida; order Asparagales; family Asparagaceae; genus Agave; species Agave tequilana. The sequence goes on from JAVJIF010018422.1 coordinate 24,093, forward strand.
GGGAGTAACACCAATCTCCACCTCACAATAGAGGGAGCAAACCAACAACCCAAATCACAACCTCAACTCTACCAAGAGGGAGCAACCAAGAAATCAAGGGTTTACAACAGTGGTATCTTTCAACCACAAACCTCTTTCCTTTTTCTTTTTCCACAAAAACAAGATCCTAAATAGATTAGGATAGAAGATATAGCTCGAGTGTGGAAAACACAAGTGTTTTGATCAAAGAAAATCTCTTGGGAAAATACCAAAATGATATGGAGATAAAGAACAAGAAATCAATTCCCAAAAACTTGTTTTCTTTGAAAAATAACAAAACACTTAAAAACAATTAAGATTGATCTTTGGCACTTAAAACTCTTTTGAAAACTCTTTTAAAACACTGAAGAAGTCAGGAAAAATTTGCTCTAAAAAACTTGGCCAAACCCAAAGAGATGGGGCTTTTATAGGCCCATCAGAAAACTAGCCGTTAGAGCTGAGCTGGCAGCTCTGACAGGCAACGGTCGACCGGCCCGGTCGACCGCCAACGGTCAGAAATATGACCGTTGGGCAACTGCGCTCGACCGGCCCGGTCGACCGAAACAAACAGAGAGCACTGTAAGTGCTCCGGTCGACCGGCGCGGTCGACCGTCCCAGTGCCTCCAAACGTGCACAGAATTGTGCACGTCGGTCGACCGGCCCGGTCGACCGACCTCAGCCTTAGTCGACTAGTCAGGCTACTAGTCGACTTGGTTGAAGCCTGGAACAAAAACTGAGTCAGAAAAACTGGAAAAATTATTTTATAAAAATCTTTTATCTTTTCTGAAAATCCATAAAACTTGTTTTAACATTTTGTATTAAAACACAAACTTGTGATAAAATTTCAAGACATATATCAATCATATCAATTCATTTTTGTGTCTTGCCAATTTTATCAAAAACCAACACTTGTATTTTTATCAAACTTGATTTTTCAATACATGACTAGGGACATCAAAATAAGCTTGTATAGGAAGTTAAAACCATGTATGTATATCTAGAACATATCTATATACATAAAAACTATTTAAGCTTGTTTTGATCTACTATTCATGAAAACCAAAATCCAAACATAAATCTTTTGTGTGTTGTGTGCACTTGAGCATATCAACTATACTAAACCTTACAAATGGATCTAAAAACACACTATCTAAACTATGGATACCTAAGTCTTCTTGACGATCTTCATCTTCAAGTAGACTTGCTCCAAAACTCCATCCATGGGCTAGGCAATGTGTGATCTTGACGCTTTGGCCCTGGAATCATCATGAAAAGCTTCTAAACACTTTGTTGAAGCTAATCACCAACTAATATCTTGGTTAATAATCTGAAACTTAAACAACACAAGATTATTAGTAAACATAACTACATGAGTTAATCATCATCAAAACTAGAGTGGAAGGCCTTTGGGCATACAGAATAGGCATATCAAATAAGTTTATCTAAGATATGAAGCATACATGTATATAGAACAAATCTAATATACATAAACCATGTAAACTTATTTTGATTCTATCTATTCATGAAAACTAAGACCGGTTAAACCAAAACCAAAAACCAAAACATGAAACTTAAACAAGTGTGTGTGTTATAAACTTGAGCATATCACACTATCTAGTCTTTAACAATGGATCTAAAACAAACTATAAACTAAACAAGGTACCGAAGTTTTCTTGTAGAGCGCCATCTCCAAGTCGACTCGATCCAACCGTGATCCACCGAGCTTGACTCCAACGAGTGCTAGATATGAACTTTGACGCTCAAGCTCTTGAATCACCATGTGAGAAGCTCCAAAACACCTTTGTTGAAGCTAATCACCTACTAATATCTTGGTTAAGTCTCTGAAACTAAATATCACAAGATTATTAGTAAACTATAACTAAATAAGTTAATCATCATCAAAACTAGAGTGGAAGGCCTCTGGGCCAACAATCTCCCCCTTTTTGATGATGACAAAACTCATGGAGTTATAATGCATGGATTAAAGTTAAGCTTCAAAGAAGCTCCCCCTTAACTCATGCATAGCAATAAAAATAAGATATTCAATGAAGCATATGATACTAAACAAATTGTAAGCATCAACTAGGAGAGAGAAACATGCATAAAATAAACAAATGTTTCAAAAACCTTCTCCCCCTTTTTGTTTAAACTCTCAAAATCATATATTATAGTAAGATGCATAAACTCAATATATGCAAAAATACAAATATGCATATATAACTCAAAATCTTTCTCTCCCTTTTTGTTAATCATCAACAAAGGGGTCAAAGAAAACAATATTCTCCCCCTTTTTGTCTTAAGAAAAAAAATATCAATAAGGGGTAAAATCAAAACAAAACTTTCTTGATACCAATTGTAAGAAAAAAATATCAATTTAGTGCAACATGATATCCAAAAAAAATAATAAAACATACCAATTGAAAGCATATAATGTGGTACCTAAAACAATTTTTTTTAATATAAATTTAAATACAAATTGATACCAATTGTAAGTAAATACCAATTAAATACCAATTGTAAATAAATAAATCATTTTGAGCAATTCAATCAAAAATTTTGATATCAATAAAATATACCAATTGTAAGTAACTTATAGGTAATCTTGATACCAATTTGTAAAGATTAGTACCAATAGAAAGTAATTTTTCATTAAAAGCATATGATACCAAAAATAATCAATATCCTTTTCCAATTATTTTTCAACATAAAGTGTGGGAGTAGAATAACAAAGCCAATTGAAAAGTGAAATATGAATTTTCTCTCCCTTTATAAATACCAAATAAAATGATGCATAAGCTTGTATATGATACCAATTGAAACATAATCAATTGAAATATAATAGTCATTAAAGAAATCAAGCTTAGCATAACCAAAATTTGTGCTCAAAGATATAGAGATATAGTAAGCACAAATAAAGCATATATATATGTATGGAAAATAGAACACCAATCGAAATTGATACTATTTGAAATGTAAGCATACATATATAAAAATATATATGAGTATACAAAAAGAATGTCAATAATGATACCAATTGAAAAAAATCTAATGATACCAATTGAAAACATAATGAGGTCAAGTGTATAACTCATATTACCTACCACCCCATTTCATGCACATGTTTGAAAAAGATTTTCAATATTAAGCATACAAGGCATGGTCGCCCAACCAACCGCCCTTAAATGGGTAGGCTTTTCAAAATAGGTTTGAAAATATAGTATGTTTAAAAAGCTCTACCATAATGAAGACTACGAACTAGTTTTAAGAAAAAATTTGAAAACTAGTACGAAATCCTTCAAGTAAGGAATAAAACAAAGTTATATTCCATAAAACATGAAAATCACTAAAACTAGAATCCTTCAAGGTATATGTATGTCATGTACAAACTAAGATATACATACATATCCAAATATAAACGAGTCCACAAAAGTATATGCATGAAGGCAAGTGGTTCTGTAACCCTCGGGTCCCGATATACATATGTCAATACTGGTATCTGGTGATGATTTAATCATCCTTGTAGTCGAATTGAGGCAATTTCAACCCAAGATATTATTTCCCATTATTTATAATTTTTCTAGAATTTTGGAATTTTTTTAGGAATTATTGGAGAAGAATCTCAATTCGGGGTCGATCGGTGACATAGGCTGACTCTGGGATTTTTAATTAACAATCGGGAATGAATTTCATGAATCTGACTTCACAATAATGTTCAGCATGACATCTTCTATTTTTGAGAATTTTTGAGGATTTTTCTGAATTAATAGAGTTTAATCCAATAAAATAAGAAAATGAAATAAAAATAAAAGTAAAATAAAAACCCGCATGTGAGACAGGTTTTGAACCGCAAGTCCCCATATATGGAATTGAATGCTTTAACCAACCGGCCAACTTTAGGTCTTATTATCAGGAGGATAGCAATTCTATTTGAACTTCCTTAGCTTACCCTTTTATTCTCCCCAATGACACACAAAAAAACCAAACTCCTCCATTGCTCCTCCAAGTTTCGAAACCGTGATTCTTTCCCAAGCATCCTAACGCCCAGACCAGCATGCCACTTAGGCATGTGGTTTAGAAAGAGCTCGTTTATTATTAACCCATTGTCTACTTCATCTTCTTCTCCACCACACGACCTGCTCCCTCTTCTTCCTCCCACGTTCTCCCCAGCCGGCAACTCCCCCTGCACCCACGTCCTCCATGACCTCCACCTGCATCCTCCCCTCTCTCTCACGTTCCCTCTCTCCCTCTATCTCTCACTCACGTTTTCTCCCCCCTTCTATATAAACCCCAAACCTCCTCCTCCATGCATCACTCCATGGTTTCCCCTCCTTCCTCTCCCTTTGACTTGCACCACTGTTAGAGCACTAGCAGCTCCTCAGGCCGAGCTATGGCCGTCCACGCTCTGCCGACAAGCGCGAGGAGACCTACATCCCTTCTGGCGAGCTCCATGGGCCATCATCATCCTCCGCGAGCTCCACTATCGACGGCAGCCCCCTCGGCCGAGTCCAACGCCCGGAGCTCCATCTCCCCGCCGGCGAGCGCGAGATCTCGAGCACCGCATCTTCTCCATCGGGAGCCCCTCTGTCCAGCCTCTGTGATCTCTGACAGCAGCTGATCCTCTCCGGCGAGCCTCCATCGTCGTCCGCGAGATCCGCCGTCGACGGTCGCGCTTGACCCCATGGCGGCGCACACACCTTGCGTAGGCATGGGCACCTTCTCTCCCAAGACTCTAAGGTGCTGGAAGAAGATTCAGACTGAAGGGAAGTGTTCCGGGTAAGTTATTTTGCGTTGTCGTCAATTTTAGTTATTGTTGGCATTTCGTCGAACACGTAGTAAGCATTACTAAATCACTAATTTCATTACGAAAAACTTCTTTTAAAATTCTAATAAAAATATAGGGGACACCCAATACCTGTCTCCTAATTATCATATTTTTAATTTTTATTTTAATCAAAAAAAATAAAAATAAAAATAAAAACTCTCAGCCTCTGGTCGAGAGCAGCCAGGCCACGGCCTGGCCGAGCCAGGCCAGGCCAAGACCTGGCCTGGTCTGGCCAGGCCAGCCAGACCTGGCCCATGCCAGGTTGGTCAGGCCAGCCAGACCTGGCCTGGTCAGGCCAGGCCAGTGGGTCTGGCCACAGACCCGTGTTCGGGTCTGTTTTACAGACCCGACCCGGCCCAATTTATAAAATAAAAAAAAGAAAAAGAGAAAAAGAAAGAAAGGAAAAGGAAAGAAAAAGAAAAAATGAAAAAATAACATAGAAATAAATGTGTAGAATTTTACTGTAGCAAACCAGACCCAAACCCATTACTGTAGCAACTGACCTGTTAAGCTTTTTATTTATTTTTATTGAATTTTAGGTTTATTTAATTCAGAAAATTCTAGAAAATTCACAGAAAATTCCAGAAAATTCACAAAAAAATCACAAACTAAATTTGAAACTCTGTAAAATTATTTTGATATAATATTACTTAGAATAACATGAAATTAATTATTTTTGTAATTAATATTCATTGATATTTTATTTAAAAAATGACCAATAAATCTCTAAATAGCACAAAAAAATATGAAATTCATAATTCAGTAATATGTAAATATTATACATCAATTTATTAGTTTATGCATGTATTTTAGTATGAAAAAATATTTTTAAATAGTTGCTATAAATTCAAAAATTAAATTATTTGGAAATATTAATCAACCAAAATTATAATAAATAGTAAAAATTACTTTCTTATTTAACTTATCACTGAATAAATAACATGTCAAGTCTCTAATTAATTCACACAATATTTAGGCCGCGAATTTTACCCAGAGCCGATTGCAGTTACGGGAATTCAGACTCCAACGACATCAGGCAAGTGTACACGATTCTCTCCTCGTTGACTTTCGTATCGATTTTAACTCTGTCTCTTAACTATAATTTCTATATATCATATTCATGATTGTCTATATCATTATGTGATCACGTTTATATCATTATCTTGTTCTTGAATCCAAATATGTTATTAATCTTTGTATTTCTTGATATTATCACCCATTCTATCTCGTGATTATTACCTTACGTATCGTGTTTGCATCTCATTCTTGTACTTGCATACATCCAACTAAAATCAACATGATTACTTGTATGTAATAGATTGATGTACTGGCAATGAAATCTATACTGATCATGGCAAATACTTTGATCTGGATCTTGAGGTTAACTGGATAATAATGAAGAAAGCTTGATAGTTAAAGATTGAATATCGATTGATATTGTGATCCTGATATTACTGGAAATTAATCGAAGAAATTGACCATTATATTTTGAGTAATTATTCGAGGTTACTTATTGGATTATGGACACATGATTATGACCGTTTTACTTTGACATTTAGATTACATGTCACTGACATTACTTGCACTATTTTGCATGCCTCTGGTATTCCTTGCACAACTATATATTTGTCACATGATATTATCACTGTCTACATCGTCCCATGATTTTGATACACAGTGTGTTCACCATCTAATGCTAATATTCTTGGTACCGATTCATGATCCTGTAACACTGAGTAACACACTATTTACATTTGCATTTAATTATTAAAATTAATCAAGCCGGGGTTATTGGGGGAGACTGTAGCAGGGAAAATCCAAGGAGGTGTGCTTGGAAGGGCGACCCCTTGTGGGTTTGGATGCCACACGTGATCTTGTTATTTATGCGCGCTCATGTTATTACATGTTACATGATACCTGAGTACAGTGAACTGTTTCTCCCTGTTATCAGGATCCACTAACGCATCACCTGTTTGATATGCAGTTTTCCTGTGGGACGGGGCACAGGATGGTTGCATTAGTTAGGATAATAAAACATGATAGACATATGCACTTGCATCATACCCTGCATTGTCTTAGTGATCTGTTTCCTGACACGTATTTTCAAGATACTGACATTTGAGACTCATGTGACATGCATTATCTTGACTATATGACATTCCTGGACCTACCATGATGTTTTATCTTGTGATCTTGTGATTATGTTACATGACAGTTACTTGTCCAGGACGTCTCATGTTCATTATATACATGTTACACCATGCATGCACGGTCTTATTGTACATGATCTATCTTCTGATTATTCCTGTTACTGTTATTACAATCAGTTCTTGATATTTCCAAACATATTGTTCTTATGTCATACTTACTGTTACTACATTTTCATATTCTCTCCTTCCTGTTCGTGTACTCTTGCTAGTCCGCTTCTGACGGACCTTTATATTATTTTTCAGTATTTAGATTAGGAAGCTAGTATAAGGAGTTCGTAGATCATATTCTGATTTTGCTGTTCTCCGGTGAGTTCAGTTTTCTTCTTGACTTATTTTATTCAAATATAGTGGATGATATTGTTTATGATTCAGTTTTTCATATATGTGATTTTATCCCTGTGCTTGGTTGTATATGCATATATGTGCGCTATCCTGCTTGTTATTGACAGCCTAAGGTACTCATGGAAGAGATTTCACTCTTCGTGAGTATCTGCTGGCCATCGTCACGCACCTGTATTCTGTATTTGGGAAGCGGGGCGTGACAGGCTTAAAGGATATATATGTATAGACAATAGTTTAGACAAAATAGACATATACATGAAGTTAAACATAAACATGAAAAACATGTACAAAATGAGAATACAAGTTAAAATGTATGAATCATTAAAACTAAGCTATACTAGCACATCTAATAAGTACAAATGAGCGTTTAAGCACAAACATATAATAGTCTATTTGTAGCTTACTAGTTGTACAAGTATATATCCAAGTTTTGATGAAATCCAACATCTAAACATGTAAAAACATGAAGCATAGAAATCAAAACAAAACTCATATGATCATTATATATATGCACATGCATTAGATCTAGGACATACACATTAGTTAAAACAAATGTTTGAGCACAAAGATATAAATCCATATTAAACATGGGTGTCTCAAATATGTATATCACTAATCTAAATATCAAGGAATATAACATATTAATCATGAAACATCAAAACATGCTAAAATTAATGATATGAAAAGCATGTAAACATAAATGGGAGTTAGAGATCGTTACCAAACCATGAGGGCAACTCTCCATGTCTCCAAAACAAGGTGGTCCTCCCACCAAACTCCCCTTGAAAGTGATGCATCCAAATTGTCCTCTTTAAGCTCGGAACGCATCCACCTCAAGGCACCATAACTCTCACGTCATGCGAGAGCCCACACCTACATCAAATACAATAGGGGTGGTCTTTGGTACCCATACTCTTTTGGGTCCATGGAGGTTAGCGCCTTTCCCAACCTATTTTGGCACCGTTGCCGGGGATGGGAACGGTTTGATTCACATTTTTGTTAACTTTACTTCTCTGTTTCTGGGTATAGGTAACAATTTTCGGAATCTAACAACTGCAGAAGCCCACACTCCCCTCATTACTCAAGAAAGCGGGGAGTTGTTGCCCACTATTTGGCCACGATCAAGCCTTTTTTTTCCGCAAAACGCCGCATTTTTGTAGGCTTTGGTTCATCTTTTTCAGAGGGTATCTTTATTTGCATATATCTTTGTGTTCTGCTGCTAGTTTTCTGTCTAGATTACTTATGCACTGTAATAATTAAGAACTAAAATATGATAATTTGATATTTTAAAATGGTTTAGACATTTGGATCTAGGCACTTGTTGAAATCACCTAGGGGGGTGAATAGGTGATAATGCTAATCAATGCACAAATTTAAAAGTTATGATGCAACGATCACCCGAAACAAGAATAGAAGCCGAATACCCCGCGAAGGGCTCTGGACTCCTTCCTCGTGATTCCTCTAGATAAGAGTTTAAGGTGCGCAATGCAATCTTATTGTGTGAGTATTGATTGAAAATGTAGCAATGAATATGAAGCAAATAAACATAACAATGAATATAAAGCAAGTAAATGAAGCAAGTAAACCAATCGCAAACACAGAGATTTGTTCCGAGGTTCGAGCACCCAGCTCTATGTCCTCGCCTTCACCCAGAAGGATTTCCGAACCACTATAACTTTCACAAAGAGTTACAACCACACTGGAGTACCCAACTCCTCAATCACACTCCTCTAGTCCAGAGGTAGTGAAGCCACAAATACAAGAATCTCTTGGTGATCAAAAGACCACAAACCCTCTTTTGAAAAACCTTTTTCCCTTACAAAAACCCTAGAGAATAATGTGTAGGATTGAAGCTCAAGTTTTGTAAGTGAAAAAGAAAATGAAATTGAAGAGAGTTTTGAACCAAAAACTTCAGTAAAGAGAGAGAATTTTGAGCACAAAAATAGAGAACAAAAACTTCTTTTGAAAGCTTTAAACCTGAATTCTTTTGCAAATGATTGTTGTAATTACCTCAACCCTAATCATCCCTATTTATAGGATAAGGGTAGGGATTAAAGAGTAAACTAATATAATAAGTAATTAGGAAATATTTGACCCAAAAATCAGCCCCTAAACTTGTTTAGAGACAAAATACACGTTTTAAAAACGTGTTAAATAAACTAGCCATTAAGGCTGAAATCCAGCTCTCGGTCGACCGGCCAGTCGACCGGGTTTTCAAAAAATTTAGCCGTTGCCGGCCTACGGTCGACCGCCCGGTCGACCGAAACAAACATAGACTAGAGGATGTTCAGTCGGCCGAAGGTCAGTCGACCGAAATGGGGTCCGGTCGACTGCCCGGTCGACCAGGAGACATGCACACATGCACGCAACCAAACAGTCAGAAGCCCGGTCGACCGGTCGGTCGACCGTTCTGACTTGAAATAGAGTCGGTCGACTGCCCGGTCGACCGCAACAGGCCAAAAATCAGTCTTTTGAAAAAGGTTTTGAAAATCTTGATAGTTTTCAAAATAGTTTTGATCAAGACTAGGTATAATATACAAAATGGAGTTTGTAAGTAATAAAATATATTTAAAACTATTTTGTATATTGGAGAAATTTCTTTTAGACAAATCATGTGCACAAAAACTTGTGTGTAGGAAAATTTGAGCTTCAAACCTATTCACTATTCTTTAACAAACTATAAGAATATAAAAACTACACAATGAAGTCTCTGAGCCACAATGAAGTCTCTGAGCCATGCTATACCAAGCTAGAGCCTTCTCTTCTATGAACACTTCCTCTTGTGCCATTTGCCTTATAAGCATCATAAACCTTGCAAACCTTGCAATAGCTAAGAAAGTCCATCATGAATTGTACTAACCTGAAACTCATCTTAAACAACTTATTAGTACCATATAGCTCCTATGTGTTTTGTTATCATCAAAACTTAAACAAATAGAGAGTGTAACCTTTTAGGCCAACAATCTCCCCCTTTTTGATGATGACAAAACATATAGGTTATAACACAAGATATAAAAGGGATATAAAAACTCCCCCTCAAATGATACTCTATTTTATCAAGTATAAAACATGAAAATATGTACATATATGAATATGTACAAAACATGAAACCTACATATACATATATGAGATAAACATGTACAAAATATGAAACCAAAACATGAAATCACTAATACTTCTCCCCCTTTTTGTCATACATCAAAAAGGGTTAGGAAACAACTAATAAATAATATATGCTTAAACAAGATATAAACATGCATATATGTATACATAAACTCAAATATCTCTTCCCCTTTTTTTGTCAATTCATCAACAAAGGGGCAAAAAAAAACAATCGATTGCCATATCATCAAATCTTAATGATCAAAACTTAAGTTTTTTTTTAAATACCAATTAAAATTTTTGATAAACATATTGATACCAATTGAAAATATTGATACCAATTAAAGGTAAAAATTAAATTTTTAGATAAACACTAAAATCATTTTGCAATGAGGATACCAAATAGAAAATAATACAAATCTAAGATCATTGATATTAATACTGAAAATGTTAGCATACATCATAAATCATGGGAGTAAGATACCTATTTGAAATGAAAAACTGATACAAATTGAATTTACAACCAATACTAATTTTACATAAAACCAATTTAAAAATAAGAATTTTCTTCCCCTTTATGAAATACTAAAAGAAACAATGCATAAGCTTGTAAAAAATATTGACATGATGAACTAAATCAATGTAGTGCATTATTTTGAACATATGATACCAAATTAAAATCAATTTCAATTTTCAATCATTTTTCATCATAAAGTATGGGAGTGGAAATCAAAGGTAAATAAAATACCATTGAAAGATAAAATACGAATTTTCTCTCCCCCTTTATAAAATATCAAATAAAATGATGCATAAGCTTGTATTAGAATACCAATAGAAAAATAATCAATTGAAATATGATATTCATTAAAAATCAAGTTTTTGGTTATGCTAAGCTTGATTTTGCAAAATTAAAATTTGTGATATCATTGAGTACAAATTAAACATATATGAGTATACAAAAAGAATGTCAATATTGATACCAATTGAAACGATCCAATGATACCAATTGAAACTACAATAAGATCAAGTGTATACCTCATATAACCTACCACCCATTTCATGCACATGTTTAAAAATGATTTTCAATAAAGAACATACAAGGCATGGTCGCCCAACCAACCGCCCTTAAATGGGTAGGGTTTTCAAAATAGGTTTGAAAATAGAGTACGTTTGAAAAACTCTACCATAATGAAGAATACGAACTAATTATATAAAAAAATTTATAAAACTAGTACGAAATCCTTCAAGTAAGGAATAAAATAAAAATACATTTCATGAAAAACATGTAGATCACATAATTACCAAGCACTCAAAATCCATAAAGCCCATATCATGCTCATGAAAACAAAATCATGAGAAACAATAAGTAAAGTTAGTGTACAAGATATATGTGAAACACATTATCATGAAACTAAGCAATCGATCTCAAAAATGAATTCCTTAAAACATGAAACACAAGAAAATCATCAAAACGATTTAATCTTCAAGGCATATGTATGTCATGTACAAACTAAAGTATACATACATATCCAAATATAAACGAGTCCACAAATGTATATGCATGAAGGCAAGTGGCTCAAAGATGTATATGTATATCTAATAGTTTAAACAAGATAGAAATATACATGAAGTATAAAACATAAAAACATGTCAAATAAATGGGAATAAAAGTCAAATGTATGAATCATCAGAACTAAGCTATACTAGTACATCTAATGGGTACAAATGAGCGTTCAAGCACAAACATATATTGATCTATTTGTGGCCCACTATATGTACAAGTATATATCCTAGTTTTAATTAAAACTAACATTTAAACATGTAATCAAATCATGAAGTATAAAACAAGACATAAATCAACATGACAAACATAAATAAGATCATTATGTAAATCCACATGCTATTAGAACTATGATATGCATAATAGCTAAACAATGGTGAGAACACAACATATGGGTCCATATAAATATGGGTGATCTCAAATGCTATACATGCATGTCAATGATCTAATAATCATGGCATTTAACATACTAATCAAAACATCAAAACATGCTAAAATGAATGATATGAAAGCGTGTAAACAATAAATAGGAGTTAGAGATCGTTACCAAAACCTAGAAGGCAACTCTCCAAGTCTCCAAAAGACGGTGGTCCTCCCACCAAATGCCCCTTGAAAGTGATGCATCCAAGTAGTCATCTTTAGGCTCGGAACGCATCCACCTCAAGGCACCATTACTCTCACGTCATGCGAGAGAACACACCTACATCAAATACAATAGGGGTGGTCTTTGGTACCCATACTTTTTTGGGTCCTTGAGGGTTAGTTCCTTTCCTAACCCAAACAAATTTATTTGCTAAATTTACATCATGTATACGATCATAGCAAAATTTAGCAAGGTGGTCCTTACGTCCACAATGTGTACAAGTGTACACATGAGCATATAATGTGTGATGGTTGTGACCGTGAGGAGCATATGTATGTCGTATATGGTATGCATGCAAAAATGGAACTTGTTTCTTTCGAACCAAGGATTCCAAGCGTGAGTGGTTCATGGCACAATGGCTCAAAGTGGAGCCCAAACAATCCATATTCTTCTTTAACAAGTTTATATCTTTTTCAATTAAAGAAGTAGAGGGGAATGCAATAGATAAGCTAGGTGAAGCTACAATAGCATGGCAAACATGTAAAGACAATTCATTTTTTAAAGATTTATTTTTATTTAAAACTAAATCTAATTCTTTTGAAATAAAATCTATTTCATTTTTCAAAGAATAGTTATCTTTTAAATAAAATCTAATTTTGAAGATAAAACCTTATTTTTCTTCAAAACACCATCACAATCATTTTTACTTTTTAAGATCTTATTTTCATTTATGACAAGATCAAGTTGGGATTTCAATGAGTCCCTTTCATTTGAAATCTCATCCTTTTCTTGCAAAACCAAATCAACCTTAGAAAGCAAGTTTTTATTTCTTCTTTTAATTTAGAATTTTTATTTTTCAAACCTTATATTTTGAATGCAATTTTTCACTAACTATAGATGGTTCTTCATATAAAGCATGTGCATCTATATAATCACCACAAGAAGAACTAACACTATTATCTAGTTGAGTTTCCGAATATACCTCAAGGGAGTCATTCCCTTAGACCATGAAGCAACGTTGGTCGGATTCTTCTCCACTAGATTTTTCCTCCATATTGATTTGTGTTTGAAGCTCAGGAGAGGTCAATATGTTCCACACTGCAAGGCGGAATCACAATGAGAAATCATGGATAAATATTCTTTACTTAGTGAGTTTCTAATAGCCCTTAGGGCTTGACCATTAGCCATTTTATACTTGCTATTACCAATAAAAGATTCCTTGGTAGCAGCAAGGTAAACATAACAACCTAGGGATTTTAAATAGATACTCATTCTAATCTTCCATATTTCAAAGTTACAAACATTAATCATGGGAGGGGCAAGGGGATCCATAAGTGTGTATACACAATAAGTATGCAAATGCAAATCTTAGATTAGCTACCAAGATCTCACTCCTAGGTGGTTAAACCTAATATCAGGAGCGTAGGCTCTGATACCAATTGAAATCACCTGGGGGGGTGAATAGGTGATAATGCTAATCAATGCACAAATTTAAAAGTTATGATGCAAGATCACCCGAAACAAGAGTAGAAGCCGAATACCCCGTGAAGGGCTCTGAACTCCTTCCTTGTAATTCCTCTAGATAAGAGCTTGATGTGCGCAATGCAATCTTATTGTGTGAGTATTGATCGACAATGTAGCAATGAATATGAAGCAAATAAATATAGCAATGAATATAAAGCAAGTAAATGAAGCAAGTAAACCAATCGCAAACACAGAGATTTGTTCCAAGGTTCGAGCACCCAGCTCTACGTCCCCGCCTTCACCGAGAAGGATTTCCGAACCACTATAACTTTCACAAAGAGTTACAACCACACCGGAGTACCCAACTCCTCAATCACACTCCTCTAGTTCAGAGGTAGTGGAACCACAAATACAAGAATCTCTTGGTGATCAAAAGACCACAAACCCTCTTTTGAAAAACCTTTTTCCCTTACAAAATCGTAGAGAATAACGTGTAGGATTGAAGCTCAAGTTTTGTAAGTGAAAAAGAAAATGAAATTGAAGAGAGTTTTGAATCAAAAACTTCAGTAAAGAGAGAGAATTTTGAGCACAAACACAGAGAACAAAAACTTCTTTTGAAAGCTTTAAACTTGAATTCTTTTGCAAATGATTATTGTAATTACCTCAACCCTAATCATCCCTATTTATAGGATAAGGGTAGGGATTAAAGAGTAAACTAATATAATAAGTAATTAGAAAATATTTGACCCAAAAACCAGCCCCTAAACTCGTTTAGAGAAAAAATACACGTTTTAAAACATGTTAAATAAACTAGCCATTAAGGCTGAAATCCAGCTCTCGGTCGATCGGGTTTTTAAAAAATTTAGCCGTTGCCGGCCCATGATCGACCGCCCGGTCGACCGAAACAAACAGAGACTAGAGGACTTTCAGTCGGCCGAAGGTCGGTCGACCGAAATGGGGTCCGGTCGACCGCCCGATCGATCGGGAGACGTGCACACATGAACGCACCCAAACGGTCAGAAGCCCAGTCGACCGGTCGGTCGACCGTTCTGACTTGAAACAGAGCCGGTCGACCGCCCGGTCGACCGCAGCAGGCAAAAAATCAGTCTTTTGAAAAAGGTTTTGAAAATCTTGATAGTTTTCAAAATAGTTTTGATCAAGACTAGGTATAATATACAAAATGGAGTTTGTAAGTAATAAATATATTTATAACTATTTTGTATATTGGAGAAATTTCTTTTAGACAAATCATGTGCACAAAAACTTGTGTGTAGGGAAATTTGAGCTTCAAACCTATTCACTATTCTTTAACAAACTATAAGAATATAAAAACTACAAAATGAAGTCTCTGAGCCACAATGAAGTCTCTGAGCCATGCTATACCAAGCTAGAGCCTTCTCTTCTATGAACACTTCCTCTTGTGCCATTTGCCTTATAAGCATCATAAATCTTGCAAACCTTGCAATAGCTAAGAAAGGCCATCATGAATGGTACTAACCTGAAACTCATCTTAAACAACTTATTAGTACCATATAGCTCCTATGTGTTTTGTTATCATCAAAACTTAAACAAATAGAGAGTGTAACCTTTTGGGCCAACACTTGTCACTTTCAATTTCAATATCCTGTATTTTGTTCTTATGTTGTTGTGGTCTGGACTGAGGTGTACATATCGCATTGTATATAGTTATGACAAATACGTGGGTGACTTACTCGTTTTGTGCGTTCATTCTTATCTATATTGCACACTTGCATGAATTGAACTTAAGGGCATATCCTGTTACAACATAAGGTGGGGGAAGTCATTACCCTCCCTTAGCCCAAAAACCACCTCCCCACTCGCACAACCCAAGCGTAAATAAAACTTACTAGATATTGGCTCCTAGGGACATCTCGACCTCATTTAGGAGACTGACCTAAAGGGGTAGTTGTTAGAGTTTGACTCTTGTCAAATTGGTGTCAAAGGTTGGGGATTGAGAGGCGAAACTTCGAAGAACAGTGGTTTGGCATAATTAGGCCCGTTACTCCAGCACGGATACCTCCCACTAGTCCTTGCCCCTACCTGGCCGATTAACTTGTAGTCAGATTTCTACGATGTACCCCACGAGGATAGTCTAACCAGTTAGGAGTCATCTAGGTCTAGGTCAACCCTAGTATAGGCTTGGTTTTGATTTTTTCTTTCTTTTCGTTTGTTTGCATTCTCTTTTTTGTGTGTGTTGTTTGTGAAATGAATTTCAACAATAATTCTTTCAGTCCTAATATAAATCCATATTTCACCCCGACCTTATTATTCTCGGATAACTCCAACCCAGCTATGTACAATATGCACCAACCATATAGGCCGGATTGGGTTTATCCGACTCATTATGACCCATACCCCCAATCTTATGACCTTAATTTTCAAAATAATTTTCACTTTTCACAGAGTCCATAGGGATTCACCTCCCCTGAGTCAAATTTTCAACCGCCTTGTCCACAATTTTCACAATATTCATTCCCTAATTTTGATTCATATACTCCTTTTCCTGTTCCACCAACCAAAAAAAATCCGATTTGAAAAAGAGTATAGAAGCCATGTTTGAGTCCCAACAACAAATTCAGAACTTGATCAATTCACAATCCTTCCCACATCAAACTTCATATACTCCTTTTTTAGAACATCCAATTGAAGAAAAATCTGAGTTAGAAAAGAGTATGAAAGTGTTTCGTGAAACTGGGCAACAATTTCAAAACATGTTGGACTCATCATTTCAACCAAATTTTCGAGGGTCATACTCATCTTTTTCACTCTCACTGATTCAAAATGAATAACCATCAGTCCTAAAATTAAGTATGGAACTCTTGCGTGAGTCTGAGCGACAAACTCAAAATCTGATAGACTTACAATTGCACTACAATTTTCAAAACCAAACTCCATACTCACTTTTTAAAAAAATCTGATCACAGAGTATGAAAGATATGATTCAGACTCAAAATATGGTCATCCAGTCCATCCACGCACAAGAGAGGCAATTGGTCAACACAATTGCCTATAAGAATGAGAAAACTCTACCTTACTAATCATTGGCCAATTATGAAATCTTCAACTCTATTTATATGACCCAAGAATCATGTCATTTTGGAAATCAAGATTCAATTTCATCATATCAACCTGAATTTGACCAAAATCAAAATTTTGACATTTTGGCAAGTTATCCATTTTTTGAAATTGAACTTGAAGATGAATGTGAACCTGAGTTTTAATTTAGCGATTTGAGTTCGATCCTTGAATCAATATCGACTCTTGTAATGTTATCTAAACTAAGTAACATTCTTGAGCCAGTTTTGATTCTCATAATTTCTGAACTTGAATCAATCATTTCACCCGTTCATATTCCTTCGTGGACAAAATCAAAATTTAATTTCATTACATCTATTTGAACTTGCCCAAAATTTTGAGAACCACCTTGATATTTTGGCAAGTTACTCTTTTTTTGAAATTGAACTTGAGCATGAATGTGATCCTGATCCACAAGTTGGTAATTATATTTCACTTTTTGATTCAAAAATGACTCCAGTATCTTTACCAGATTTTTTCATATTCTGGAGTCAACATTGAATCACGTACCAATCACCGTGAAATTGCATCACCAATATCTTACGATCATATTTCGTTAATGGAGAAAGTGTGTGAACGTCAATTCTTTGGTTTAGATCCCATTTTTGAACCTATTTTGACTAACACTTTTGAATCTCGACTTGATCTAAGTCAAATTCTCGAGTCGGTATTTGTTTCTATTTCGTTTGAGCCCAAATCAATCGTCTTCCATAATCACACTTCATTGTTGGACAAAGGTGTTGAACAAAATGACTCAAGAATTATTTTTGAAAATTAAAAATTGGATGGGGATAATTTTTTCAATAAGATCATATATTTCTACAAAATTTTAATGGGTTGTATTAGAGAGGTCACTGGTGGGTTCCTACAAATTTCACAATCTTTGGATTGAGCCGCATTTCGTGGACCAATCAGACCATCAGCGGAACCACCACTCTGAGGTAATTTTTTCTTTCCTATTTTATTTCATGCATATATACATTCATGATGCATTGAGGATAATGCATGAGATAAGTGTGGAGGAAATTTTTCTAACATAATTTGTTTTAAAATTTTCTTTCTTTTACACTTTTTTAGGAAATTTTTAGATTTTTTCTTTTATATAGAAACTCTTTTCTTTTCTTTTTATAAAGCTTTTTGAAATAAGAGAAATAGTTTTTAAGAAGTTGAATTATCTTAGGAATTAGAAAGACCTAAAATTATGAATTCTTAAAACCGAGTCAAAATAATAGATCTTATTTAAATTTTAGGATAAAGAAGTAAGATTGGAAAGATAATTTGATCTTGAATTTTTTGTCTTAGATATATGCACTTCACACTTACATAATTTTGGGATTGAAATAATGACTGAAAATTCCATAAAAAATATAAAAATAAAAAAATAATAACTATTTATTAAAGCTAGGTAATTATGCCTCAGAAACCATGATTTTTCGCACCTAAAATGGTGAACAAAAATAAAATAATTTCCTTTAGTTTTGTGGCCTTGTTTACTTGAGTCCTTAAGCTCGAGGGATGTTTTCTATTCTGGTACCCTCAATCATCTAGTTTGAAAGTCATCGGCTAAAGGCTTACTACCCGGGTAAACTACAAAAGCCTACAAAAAATCAAGAAAAAAAAAGAAAAAAATTGATATAAATAAATAGCATGAAAGTTAGAGTTGATATCCCATAAATCTTCACTATTCACAAAGTGCAAATTATCTTAGTTTTATGAAAGATTAAAGAATCAATTCAATTTCAAAATCCTTACCTTTAATTTATAAAAAGATGTTGCATCCAAACTTATTTTATGGAAGAATAATTTTTGGTTAACCTATGATCTTGGATCACTTAGATTTTTGCAGAAATAATTCAACACGTTTCTCTATATCAAAATGCGTTTTCAAAATATTAACATTGATTTCTTTCTTTATGGATTTTGTGGGTGCAATCCACTGAAAACCCTCAGGAGATAAAATTCCTCCTGTAGGAGAACCTAGAGGTTAACGGCTTGTTGCACACGCTCAGTGCAATCGTATCACCGGCAAAAGTGGTGTAATAATTTTCTTAGGATTTCTATTTTGCTTGGGATGAGCAAAAGATAAGTGCTGTGATTAGTATCCATATTTGCATATTTTATACCACATCTTCATATTTATTCTATATAAAATTTTGTTAATAATAGCTTTATTGTATGTTTCTAGTTCCATGGCATAGAATGAAGAAGCAGCCCAAAAATCCCATTTATTTGGTGATTTTTAGAGCCTAGATATAGCCATTGACTTTGGAAACTAGGTCTGCCAAATCTGATGCAGAAAACCAAGAATTGACAGGCTATACAAGTACTAGCTACAGTACCAGACTGCACGCTTCACCGCTGGCCGCGCAGTGATTAGTCTCTAATTTTGCATAATTTTTATCATATTCGCATATTTATTTGATATAAAATTCTGCTAATAAAACTTTGCTTGCTTGATCCTAGGTGCATGGTGTGCAAATAAAGAAGAAGACCCTAAATCACCATTTAATGGGTGATTAAAGGCTTACCAAGTAGTCATGGATCTTAGAGTGGAGATTTTGTCAACCTAGGGCATCAAATCTAGAAACTAGAAGATCCATCTGACAGGGGACAGACAGGACGACGCACTGCCCGAAGTCAGGCGCGCGCCCCCTGGCATGGCGGCGAAAACGCGGCCTGGGCCGCGTTTTCACGGCCATACGAACTCGGGCGCGCCCAGCTTTGGGCCAGGGTCTCCCCCCTGGCCCCCTTTCCCCTGGTGCCTATAAATACCCCCTAGGGTCTGAAGAGAAGCAGATCCAGAGTTTAGAGCATTGTTGTAATCTTATTTTTAGGATTATAGTTGTTTTAGTTTCCTTCTTCTTCTAGTTTTAGTTTTAGCCATTAGAGTGAAAGAGAGAGAGTATGTAAGAGTTATATTTGAAGGGTGACAAGCTAATACAACTAATTATTTCTCTTTCTTCTTTCCATTTACTTGCCTTTTCCATTTGCTTTTACTTCCATGTTGTAGTGTAACTCTCTTTCTCTTTACTTCTTTCTTTTACTTTCTTGTTGTAGTATAACTCCCTTCCTCTTTACTTCTTTTCTTTTGTTGTTTCTTTTACTGCCATGTCTAACTAACTTTTCCATTGCATGGCTAACTAACTACTAACCCACTAATCTCTAACAACTTGATTGATAAACCCAAATGAGTCAATAGTGTCAAATATGCCTTGTGCAAACAAAAGTTATGATATCTTAAGATGAGGGTTCTAACTCTAACTTATAAGTATTAGCTATCTTATATTTCATACTTAATGGGTTTTTGATGATCTATAGAGTTTAAACTTTACTTATTTTTGAAAGTTAGAGATTTTCCTTTTAACTTTGTCGATAACATTAGTGCACTTGTGTCTTCTCGTATTCTCGCCTTCAATTTGATCTTGATAAGGGAATGTCTAAGTTTTTGCCGTGTTAAGCTAAAGTTAAAGGAAGAACTTTTACTCGATTTTCACGTCAATAGTTCCTATGCATAAGGGTTATGCTTGCCTATGATCTATCGTGAGGCTACATCTTCAAGAAGTTAGGGATTAGTGGGAGCACTTAGTAGAAAGATAGCCATGCATTTTTACCATTAAGAAAATTCAATTTTACAAACCACCAAATCATTCTAAAATAATTTTTGAAACTAACTTGTTTTCATTTTCCAATTCTTTATTTGAAATAAAGAATTTCTCTTTTCTTGAACAAAGAAACCACATCAATCTTTCATCACTCTTCCTCCTTATGGATACGACCCGTATAGCCACGTCGCTACTATGGAAGAATTGCAAAAGCAGTAACATCGACCCACACTCTTTTTACTTATTCTTCTGCCTTCTATTTGCCGATCAAATTTTGGCGCTGTTGCTGGGGAGAGTACAGCTTTATTGTTCAATACTAAAGATTTTTCTTTATTCTTGTATGTAGGAGAAGTACCAAGGAGCTTTCTATCACGGGAATCGAAAGTGGTGGCCAAGGACGTTGCACGAGGATTCATTTGCCCTCAGAAAATTCGTGTAAAAATGAGTTTGTCTGATTGAAGTAATAACAAACTCTTCTGCAGTGTTGCTGAAAGCCGCTCAAATTGCTTTCTCAAAATTTTTTAGTTCCCTTGAATGCTTCACCTTATACATGTGTAATAAACTCAACAGAAATCCACTTGTTACTTAATTGAAATTTGGATTAGACTTTTGCATTTAGGGCACGTGTCTATTTCAATTCAATTCAATTTCTGTTGAAGAGTGCTGGAGAAAAGCTACGTGTGCATTCATATAGAATAGGACCAACATTTTGGAGTGATTTATCGCTTTGAGTATTATCTTGTTGTGAATAAATTGTACACTTGCACAATTAACATTAAGGGTAAAATCTCAAATAAACAAGATAAGGTGGAGATTTCATCACCCTTCCTTAACCCAAAAACCATCTCCAAGTGCACTCACATAACCCAAGCCTTAACTAAAAACTGATAGACATTGGCCCTAGGGACATCTTGGACTCACTAAGAGATTAACCGTAGGTGGAAATTGCAAGAACATACTCCTACAAAATCGGTGTCTAAGGAAAGTGGATTGAAGGCTAAGTCCGAAAGCTCCGTGGTTTGGTGTAATTAAGGCCCGTGGCTCACGCCCGGATACTTCGCGCCGAGTTTTGCCCTTTCCTGACTGATTAGCTTATAGTTGAGTTCCTGCAACAACATCCCCCGAAGAATCGACCAGTTAGGAGTCGTCTAGGTCCAGGTACCTTAGACTAAGGCTTTGTGGTTATTTTTATTTCTTTTGTTTGTTTATTTTATTCTTTTTGATTGTTTGTTGTCTTTACATTCTTTGTGGTGTGCTGCATGCAAGAGTAGGTGAGAGATCCTGTATCTTCTAGATTAACTAGAAACACTTCTCTACCCTTGCATCCAGAACCTGTGATGGCGTCACTTCAGGACAGGTTTTACCCGATCAGAACTTCACTACCATCTTGTAAAAAATTGCTTGAGGCAAATGGAAATAATTTTGAATTAAAGCCTCAATTCATCAACACTCTCCTAAAGTTTCATGGTTTAGAATCGGAGGACACATACTTCTTTGTTAGGGAGTTTGAAGAAGTGTGCCTCATGATGCGTATACCCAGCTTGGAGACGATGTCGTTAGGTTATGTTTCATTCTCTTTTCCCTGAAGGACCTAGCGAAGAAATGGTTGTACAGTTTGGCAGTAGATTCTGTTACGACGTGGGATGATTTCGTCAAGGCCTTCTTGAAGAAATTCTACCCAATCCACAAAACTGCCCTTATTAGAAAGAATATCATGCACTTCAGGCAAGAACTGAGCGAACTATTTTAGAGATACTTTGAGCAATTCAAAGATCTCCTAACTCAGTGCTCTCATCATGGTGTGGAGAAATGGCGTCAGTGCCAGATTCTCTACGATGGTTTAGATTATCAGAAGAAAATCCTGTTAGAAATCATGTGTCAGGGAGGGTTTTTGCAAAAGGATGAGAACCAGGGTTGGAATTTATTTGAGAATTTAGCTGCGAAAACCCTGCAATAAGAACCAGCCTTGAAAAAACCAAAGAATTCACAATCTATATCTTCAAGAGGGGGGCTCCTATCTCTTGAATCATCCATACCTACAGAAGCTAAGATTGCAACCCTAGTGAGGAGAATAGAGGATCTAGAAATAAAAGAGCCAGCCAATGTCAACCTAATCAACCCACCACCAATTCACAATCCGGGTTGTTCATACTGTTAGGCGCCAAACCATGTCTTTAAAGAGTGCCCAGTTTTTCATACCCAGCAAGTGCCACCGGAACACCTAAACGCGGCCTACTCACAGCCGTTGTATAATCCCTACTCACAAACATACAATCCAGGTTGGAGGAATCGCCCTAATTTCTCTTAGGCCCAGAACAATCCTCCTAGGCCTAATTTCTCCAACAATTTTCACCATCCCAGTCCTCCACCAAATTTTCCCAGTCAAGCTCCATCTTACTCCTCTCAAAGTTCACCAATGGAAAAGAAATTCAGTAAATTGGAGGAGAGCATGGAAGCTTGTATGAAGTCCCAAATCGCTTTCATGCAAAACCAGGGACAAACGTTGAACAATCATTCACAGGCTATATCGAGATTGAAAATACAATTGAGTCGGTTAGCTAGCTCTCTAAGTGAAAGTCCAAAGGGTGCTTTACCTAGTCAGCCGCTAGTTAACCCCAAAAACTCCAATCAAGCGTATGAAATTTAGGATCCATCAATCAACCAATGCAATGCTGTTCACACATTTCAATCTAGAAAGAAGGTGGACAATTAGGTCTACCAACAGAAAAATTTAGTTCATACTGATCCTACTCTAGCCTCCACCTCTGCTAGTTCCTCCCAATCTTCTCCTCAAACATCTGATGAGAGAAAAGCTGCTGAACAAGTTCATAAGGCTGTAGCACCCTTTCCTAATAGGCTTAGGAACAACAATAAGAATATGCACATGGAGTAGATGCTTGAGATGTTTAACTAGGTCAAACTGAATGTGTCTCTTCTTGACGCTATCCAACAAGTCCCAGCTTATGCCAAATTTCTTAAGGATATGTGTACGAAGAAGAGAAAGACAAATGTGCCCAAGAAAGTATTCTTGGCAACCAATAGAAGCGAAATTCTGTTTGGTCTCATTCCGGTGAAATACAAGGATCCCGGATGTCCCACAATTTCGTGCACCATAGGACAAACATAAATTAGCAGAGTATTCCTTAACCTGGGAGCAAGTGTCAACTTGCTACCTCTCTCAGTATACCAGCAACTTGGGTTGGGCGAGCTGAGTCCAACTGAGTCACCATTTAGCTAGCTGACCGATCTGTGAAAATCCCCAAGGGGAAAATCACAGATGTCCTTATCCGGGTCGGGGATTTCATCTACCCGTTGACTTCATTGTGCTTGAGACCCAATCTGTGTCAAATCCGCGGTCTCAAACTCCGGTCATCTTAGGACGCCCATTCCTTAGTACAGCCAATGCCATAATTAACTGTAGGAACGAGTCCATACGATTGACCTTTGGAGACATGACGAAGGAAGTCAATGTCTTAAATCTTGGAAGACAACCCAGGGATATCAATGATCAGACATTTGAGGTCAATTCTATAGAAAATCTGACCAGTGAGCATGAGGAAAGCATGGAGATAAAAACAGAGGCAGAGTTTGATCTAGAGTCTGAGTATTTTAATCTAGACCAGATCGTAGATTCGGCAGTGGATTGGGCGTTAAGCCCAAGTGTACCTCATCATAGGATTGAAAGTCCAGATATTGCCTCCAATGAAGCACACCTTCCCTAGAGCTAAAAGCCTTACCTGAGCACCTCAAGTATGCCTACCTGGGTGAAAAAGAAACCTTGCCAGTCATCATAGCATCCCACCTGACTGAGCATCATGAGGACAGCTTAATGTCTATTCTAGAAAGACATAGGGAAGCCATTGGATGGATGATGAAGGATATCAAGGAGATAAGTCCAGCCATAGTTCAACATAGAATCCATTTAATCGATGAAGCAAGCCCCAGGAGGGACCCACTACGCAGGCTTAACCCACTTATGCAAGAGGCAGTAAAAGCAAAAATTTTAAAACTATTAGATAATGGATCATTTATTCCATTTCTGATAGCCAATGGATTAGCCCTGTTCATGCGGTCCTAAAGAAAGCTGGCTTTATGGTGGTTGAAAATGAGCAAAAAGAGTTGGTACAAATAAGACTGCCTACCAAGTTTCGTATTTGTATCGACTATAGAAAGTTGAATGCAGCTACCCTTAAAGACCATTTCCCGCTACCCTTCATCAACCAATCTTGAACGCCTAGCTAGACACGAGTACTATTGCTTCCTAGATGGGTACTCGGGATACAATCAAAACCCCATTTCTGCAGAAGACCAGGAAAAGACCACGTTCACCTGCCCGTTCGGAACCTTCGCTCACCGACGCATGCCCTTTGGATGATGCAATGCTCCCGCAATATTCCAACGGTACATGTTTTTTCTTTTCTCTGACATGGTAGAACGTTTCCTTGGGATTTTTATGGATGAATTCTCCATCTACGGAGATCCATTTGTTCAGTGTCTTTATCATTTAGAGTTAGTTCTGCAGAGATGCAAGGAGAAGAATCTAACTCTAAAGTAGGAGAAATGTCACTTCATGGTGAGACAGGGGATTGTCTTAGGCCATGAGATTTCTAGGTGAGGCATGAAAGTGGACAAGGCTAAAGTAGAAGTGATTGCTAAGCTTCCACCACCTAAAAACATCAAGGATATTAGATCCTTTCTAGGGCATGCTGGGTTCTACTAACGGTTCATTAAGGATTTTAGCAAAATCGCTAGACCCTTAACCAACTTGCTCGCTAAGGACGTGCCCTTTGATTTTAACGATGAATGTTTCAAGTCATGGGGAAAGCTTAAGTAAGAACTTATTTCTGCGCCCATTATTTCTGCTTCTAATTGGGTCCAACCGTTTGAAATCATGTGTGATGCCTCTGATTTTGCTATTGGCGCTATTCTAGGACAGCGCATCGATAATAGACAGCACGTGATTTACTACTCGAGTAGGACCTTGAATGA
Organism: Agave tequilana; assembly: GCA_038442645.1. Classification (NCBI taxonomy): domain Eukaryota; kingdom Viridiplantae; phylum Streptophyta; class Magnoliopsida; order Asparagales; family Asparagaceae; genus Agave; species Agave tequilana. Next base: position 49,882 of record JAVJIF010018422.1, read on the forward strand.
CACCCAACAGAATTATACAACAACAGAGAAGGAATTCTTGGCCGTCGTCTTTGCATTAGAGAAGTTCCGGCCCTACTTGTTATGCTCAAAGACGGTGATTTTTGTGGATCACTTGGCACTGAAATACCTCATGACCAAGAAGGAAGCAAAAGCCCGATTGATTCGGTGGACCCTTTTGCTTTAAGAATTTGACCTAAAAATTCGAGATAAACGGGGTATAGAGAATGTGGTCGCTAATCATCTATCATGAATTCCGAATGCACCCATCTTACAAGCTCCGATCAATGAGGATTTCCCTCACGAGCACATCCTGGCCATTTTTAAGGAACCCTGGTATGCGGACATAGTCAATTACCTGGCCACTGGACAATTACCGCTGACTGGATAAAGCAAGACCAGTGTCGTTTCTTTGCCCAAGTATGGTACTTCTTCTGGGAAGAGCCGTATCTTTTTAGTATTGTCCCGACTAGATAATTCGACAATGCATACCAGAGGATGAACAGAGGAGTATGCTAAGCTTTTGCCATGAACTTGCATGCGGAGGACACTTCGGACCCCGCAAGACTGCAGAGAAGGTTCTAAAAGTGGGTTTTACTGGCCCACTTTGTTCAAAAACTCATACCATTTTTGCAAGTCATGTGCAAATTGTCAGAAGATTGGGAAAATTTCAAGAAGAGACTTGATGCCCCTAAACCCGATCTTGAAAGTTGAAATTTTGATGATTGGGGTATCGACTTCATGGGACCATTCCCTAATTCCTTTGGCAACCAGTTCATTTTGGTTGCTGTCGATTATGTCTCTAAATGAGCAGAATCTGTGCCAATAAAGACCAATGACAACAAAGTGGTTATCAAATTTCTCAAAGAGAACATCTTCTCCCGATTTGGCACCCCCAGAGCGATAATTAGTGATAATGGATCACATTTCTGCAATAGAGTCTTTGAAGCTCTGATGCGGAAATATTCCATCAATCACAAGTTATCTACTCTGTATCATCCCCAGATAAATGGGCAGGTCGAAGTCACTAATCAACAGATCAAGCTTATTTTAGAAAAGACTATCAGACAAAACTGAAAGGATTGGTCGGTTAAACTCAACGATGCATTGTGGGCTTACCGCACTGCTTTTATGACAGTCCTGGGGATGTCTCCTTATAGAATAATATTCAAAAATGCCTGTCATCTGCTAGTAGAGTTAGAACACCGTGCCCTCTGGGCCATTAAGCAGCTCAATTTTGATTTAAATAAGGCCGGTGAGCTAAAGAGACTGCAAATCGTAGAATTAGAAGAGATACGGAATGAAGCCTATGAGAATGCTCGGATCACCAAAAGCAGGACTAAACTTTTTCATGATCAGATTATAAACCGAAAAAACTTTGCCCTGGGCGATAAGGTTCTGCTGTATAACTCTAGGCTTCATATTTTCACGGGGAAGCTGAAGACTCGTTGGTCTGGATCGTTTATTGTGCGCATCGTTTTTTCACACGGTGTTGTGATTATTGTTGACCCTAAGAACAACAGAGAATTCAAAGTGAACGGGCAAAAACTGAACCCCTTCTTGACCACTGAGCCTATGACTCCGATGATAATGTGCTGACTCTTTTTGTCCCGTCATACACCAAACTATAGCAACTAAAAAAAATTCTTATTATTTATATGCTTACCCTTCTACATTTTTGACGTTTCTTTAGCTTATTCGCACTTGGCCAGCCCAAGTCTATGAAGACGGTGACATCATTTCTTCACCCTATTTATTGCATTTGCATTTACATAAAACATTCATGAGGACAATGCATTAGATAGATGTGGGGGTGCTAACACTTTTCTTTTTCTTTCTTTATAAAAAAAAATCTTCAGATTGAAAAGAAATTTCATACTCTTTATAAAAATATTAAAAGGTTGTAGGAATTAAGGGAACCTTATTAATGAATCTTTATTTTTGCCTAAATAAACAAGAAAGATTGGTCTGACTAAGAGTTGGGAGGGATAAGGAAAATAACTCATACCTTCTATTTAGGCTTAGTAGAATATGCATAAACCACACACACATGCTTGGGATTTAGAGACACAACTCTGAAAAAAATACTGAATATTGTGCCTCAAGAAGCATAATTACTCACGCCAAAAAATAATAATCAATATAGTATATAAGTAAATCTTGATTTCGTGGCCTACTCTACTTGCATATTTGACCTGAGGGGTGTTTTTCCACGTGATGCCCTAAAACCATCTGATTTGGGAGTCATCGGTTTGATGTGTTACACGAGTAAAGTAGAAAACCTAATGAAACCAAGAATAATAGATAAATATTAATAAAATTAAATGATATTCAAAGTTGAGTTGAAAAATCCCAAGCACATCACACTTACACATTATGCATATCTATCTAAAGCAAAATAAAGGAATGAGTTAGAAGTATAAGAATGAGTTAGAAGTATAAGATCCTTTTTATATTTAAAGAAAAATCATAATTTCTTCTTTTATGAAGGATAAAGTATAGGAGGACTTATGAGGGTTGAACCTAATTCTTACATCATTCAGTCATTTTTACTTAGATGATTGAAAGTTCTTTTTCTTGAAAGAGGTTTGTTAACAACTAAATATTTTTTCACTTATTTGATTTTGTGGGTGCAATCTGCTGAAAACCCTCAGGAGACAACACTCCTCCTCTAGGGGAAACCTAGAGGTTTAAAGGCTTGTTGCACATGCTCAGTGCAATCGCGTCATCTTCGAAAGTGGTGTAATAATTTTCTTATTTTTTTTGTTTTGCTCGGGACGAGCAAAAAAATAAGTGCGGGGGTGTGATTAGTCTCTAATTTTGCATAATTTTTATCACATCCGCATATTTATTTGATATAAAATTCTGCTAATAAAGCTTTGCTTGCTTGATCCTAGGTTCATGTTGTGCAAATGAAGTAGAAGACCCTAAATCACCATTTAATGGGTGATTAAAGGCCTACCAAGTAACCATTGACTTAGAGTGGAGATTTTGTCAGTCCAGGGCATCAAATCTAGAAACCAGAAGATCTACCTGACAGGGGACAGACAGGACGACGCACTGTCCAAAGCTAGGCATGCGCCACCCATGCATGGTCACGGAAACGCGGCTTGGACGCGTTTCTGCGGCCGTACGGGTGCGGGCTCGCCCGAGCTTTAGGCCAAGGGTCGTCCCCCTGGCCCCCTTTCCCCTGGTGCCTATAAATACCCCCTGGGGTCTAAAGAGAAGTAGATCCAGAGTTTAGAGCATTGTTGTAATCTTAATTTTAGGATTGTAATTATTTTAGTTTTCTTCTTTTTCTAGTTTTAGTTTTAGCCATTAGAGTGAAAGAGAGAGTGTGTAAGAGTTGTATTTGAAAGGTGACAAGCTAATATAAGTAATTACTTCTCTTTCTTCTTTCCATTTATTTTTCTTTTCTATTTTCTTTTACTTCCTTGTTGTAGTGTAAGTCCCTTTCTCTTTACTTCTTTCTTTTACTTTCTTATTGTAGTGTAACTCCCTTCCTCTTTACTTTGTTTCTTTTGTTGTTTCTTTTACTACCATGTCTAACTAACTTTTTCATTGCATGGCTAAGTAACTACTAACCCACTAATCTTTAACAACTTAATTGATAAACCCAAATGAGTCAATAGTGTCAAATATGCCTTGTGCAAACAAGAGCTATGATATCTTAAGACGAGGGTTCTAACTCTAACTTACTTATAAGTATTAGCTTTCTTATATTTCATACTTAATAGGTTTTTGATGATCTATAGAGTTTAAACTTTACTTATTTTTGAAAGTTAGAGATTTTCCTTTTAACTTTGCCTATACCATTAATGCACTTTTGTCTTCCCGTATTCTCGCCTTCAATTGGATCTTGATAAGGGAATATTCAAGTTTTTGCCGTGTTAAGCTAAAGTTAAAGGAAGAACTTTCACTCGATTTCCACGTGAATATTTCCTATGCATAAGGGTTATGCTTACCTATGATCCATCGTGAGGCTACATCTTCAAGAAGTTAGAGATTAGTGGGAGCACATAGTAGAAAGTTAGCCATGCATTTTTACCATTAAGAAAATCTAATTTTACAAACCACCAAATCATTCTAAAATAATTTTGAAATCAACTTGTTTTCATTTTCTAATTCTTTATTTGAAACAAAGAATTTCTCTTTTCTTGAACAAAGAAGCCGCATCAAGCTTTCATCGCTCTCCCTCCTTGTGGGTACGACCCTATAGCCACTTCGCTGCTACGAAGAATCGCAAATGCAGTAACATCGACCCACACTCTTTTTACTTATTCTTGTGCTTGCTTTTGCTGATCACACAGCAAAGAAAGTGCCGCGTTTTCACCGCAAAAGCTGCGGAAACACCGCATTATGGTCGATCCACGCGTCGATTTTCGATGCCGTCGATTTTCGACGCATGGCTCTGTCTCACCATCTAGAGTCCCCTTGTATTCTATAATAGGGCAATGTTGAGTAGATTTCAGGAAGGCTTGTAGTGTAGTTTTCTCCCCTTTGTATAGTTTAGTTGTTCTTCTTCTTTTCTTTTGTTTTTTCTTTTCTTTTTTAGATCACGTAATAGGGAAGAGAGTAATTCATAGGATAGAAGAAAAAGTTCTTGTAATGGAGGGCGACACTCTATGAAAGATTTTTCCTTTATCTCTATTTGTTTCTTCTCTAACTTCTTACATGTTTAGCTAATTTTTCTATCACGACAACTTAATTACTAACCACTAACTTACTTACTCCTTACTTGCTAGCCCACATGAATCTAATAGCCTCTACTTAATTTTGCTCTTGTAAGAGCCATTGATGGCTTATGATGATGGATTCTAATACTCTAACATCTAACTCTCTAACAAGTTAACATTACTTTATTTCATGCTTGCTTTAGTGTAGTTTTGATGGTTTAATTATAGCTTGCACTTGTTTTTTGAGTTTGGATATGATGAGTGATCTTATGGGTTATGTTTTGAAAAGCTCTTGAACCAAGGACTAGTGATGGCCAAGGATACATGTTTGGCAACATCAATAAGATGTTAGCATGGTTAGTGGAGCCATTAGGAGTTAGTAGCCATGAGTTTTCTTCTATTTTTACTTTGTTTTAGAAATAATTTCAAAAATCACAAATACCTTCTCTTCAATGTTTCTATCTTTGTTTTTACCGTACACTTCTCTTTTCATTCTTTGTTTTCTTTTCTTTTGATTCTTTGAAATATAGAATAACCGTTAACACACATGTGAACACACCGTTAATGTTTCTATTGCCTCCCGTCCCTGTGGATTTGACCCATTTAGTCTATATGCTATAACGGAAGTATCGAGGAAGCCAAAGCATACACACTTTTCAAAACGACACTTTTGGCGCACGATTTCACTCGATCAATCACATCACGGGCGATCGATGCCGAGCAGACCGAATATTGTTGACATTATGATGCATGATGTCAACATTAAAGGAATAACAAAGTTAGAAATTTTGATTTTAGCTTTGTTACTCTTCTCATTATCAGGTTAAGACTACACCTCTGATCAGGGCTTCAACCTGATCAATCAGATGGATTAGGGTTTGAGATCAAAGATGTTTGGGAGAGCTCCAAGAAAAACTTTCTCATTCAACGGATCACGTCATGGTCGATCGACGAAGAGCTGACCGATCATTGCTGACATTGTGATGCTTGGTCAACATTAAAGGAAAAACAAAGTTTGAAACTTTGATTTTAGCTTTGTCGCTCTTCTTATGATTAAGTTAACACTACACCTCTGATCAAGACTTCACCCTGATCAATCAGATGGATTAGGGTTTGAGATCTAAGATGTTTGGGAGAGCACCAAAGAAAAGCTTTCTCATTCAATGGATCACATCACAGTTGATCGATGTCGAGCCGACCAAACATAGGTAACATTATGATACATGATGTAAACATGAAAGAAAGACAAAGGCAAAATATTAGTCTTTAGTCTTTCACTCTTCTCTAGTATATAGACATGCACCCACCTTCAACTTAGAAAATAGGTCATATTTTAAAGTCGAGTATACCTAAGAAACAGTTTCAGGCACTCTTCTTTCTGATCATTCCTCTTGATCTAGAAGGATGGCTTATCTAGCCTGACTTTTTCATATGTAATGGTGGCATGCCTTCCTTCTCCGATTCGATTGATCAAAGCTCGACCCAATGACAAGGTATCCAAATAGTCAGATGAGCTAATTGAATGAGTTTATCTGATGACTTATAAAGTTAAACTCATTGAAGAAGGCTCGTGATGCATCTTTGCAGAACCTTTCCACTGTTTCCACATTCATATCAAGATGTGGCGATCGATCAACTCTCGCAGTCGGTTGAATGAGTTTATCTGATGGCTTATCAAGCCAAACTCATTGAAGAAGGTTCATGAAGCATTTATACAAATCCTTTTTACTGTTTTCACATTCAATCAAAGTGTGGTGACAAATGAGGATCAGAGAGAACTCCACGAGGAGGGTTAATCTCTGGATAAAATTCTGTGAAATTCATATTCGCTTCCTTATCCCCAGCTTATTGCGCAGTGAAAATTCAGGAGGTACACTATGCTAATCTAAAGCCTCCGATGGCTAAAGATTAGAGGAAACAGTTGGCCTTTAAGCAAAAATGCTGAGAGGAATAGCATGGTTACCCAACTTAAACAGTAGCTGGTAAAGGCATACCAAATCTGTTGATAGCTGAGGATTTGCTAAAAATCCTTAGGGACCTGATCCCGCCTTCCTTCCAAAATCTCTTACCAATTCCTGTCCGTGGAATGGTAAGACCACAAAAAAAATTGTAATTGTTTTCCAGCGAAATAATCACAGGTCAAACCTGTACGTTAACATTATACCTCTGGCAACAAAACTAACTTATCCCCACTAGGATAAAATTTCAACTTGTCAATTCTCTTTAATAGAATGACGAGTCCACTAAATTACTCAAATCGCAAAATTTCTTGGCCAAGTTAAAAACTATACTTCTGACCAAAATTGCTCATATCGCAATACAAATCCTTGTTAAGTTAATATTATACCTATGACAGTGATTCTCTCGACTTTTAGACGTTCGATGCTAAGTTAAAACATCACACCTCTAACATCCTTTTCATTGTTAAGTTAAATACTACACTTATGACAATAATCTTCCCTCTAACTTTCTCATCGAAACCGAGACATCCAATGCTAAGTTAATGTCACACCTCTAGCATTCATCCCGTTGTTAAGTTAACACTAAACTTATGACAATGATCTTCTTAATTTTCTCAATAAAAACGAGACCTTCTTGATGCTAAGTTAATATCATAGCTCCAGCATACATGCTTGTCAAGTTAATATCACACCTATCAAGTTAATTTCATATCTCTGACAATTCAATTTTCTCAAACTACAAATCCAAACCCGTCACATTAACATTATACTACTGACGGTAAAAATCTCAATAAATCCCCCATGGATCAAAATTCTACTTGTTATTCCCATCAATAGAATAGCAAGTCAACAAAATTCGTTCAAATCACAAATTCAACCCCAATCAAGTTAACATCACACCTCTGACAGTAACCTTCTCAAATTTTATAACAAAATTACTGAACTTTGAGTTGCTATGTTAGTCGTCACATCTAGCAATCAAATTCTATTGCTATAGTCCGTCTGATTTTAAACACAAAAGAAAATAAAGATGAGATGAAGGCAAAATAATCACTTTTATTATCCATATCAAAATGTTAGAGTGATACAAACACTCTCTTATTCAATAAGATGGAGTGTTACAAAAGAAGAGGAGGCTCGCGATTCAAGCAAACGAAGCTCGCGTCCGGAAGCTTCCGACGCGACCCCCGCATTTCAGAAGAGTCGCGTTTTAAACAAGCTCAATGCGAGGCTCGCGTTTAGAAACATCTAATGCAACGCGATCCCCACGTTTCAAAGACAAGACAAGAGTCATGCCTTCAACAGATGATACCCGCGTCTTCATCAACAAGGACCGCGTCTTTTCTTGCCAACACTAGAGTATGACCCCGCTTCTGCAATCAGTTCAATAGTACACTGGTAAAAACAATCGACAACTTTACCGGTTCAATAGTATACCAACAAAAAAATCAGAGCTTATACAAGTGCTAGATTGAGCTTCTAAGACACTCGTGACGATCTTCCCTGGAGGCTTCAAGCAGTTCAATAGTATACTCACAAAGACCGAAATTTAGACAAGATTAATCTCAAGGCTTCTCAACACATTGCAAGTCCAACCATGGTGAGCCCGAAATGAACGCGAAGTCTAAAGTATTCCGGAATCTGTCCCAGTCAATCGTGAAGTTTCAAAAACTTTGGATGGGGCTCTATAGGCTGTCTAAAAATCATTAAAGGCAAGTCCTCAGATTGCTACCTCACTTCAACGCGAAGGTTGCGTTTCAATTAAAACGTGGACCTTGCGTCCAAGTATAAATGAGGACTTAAAACATGGGTCAGAGCAACTCCACGTTTCATTTCAAACGCGGGTCTGAGCAACTCCGTGTTTCTCTTCAAACACGGGTCTGAGCAACTCTGTGTCTCAATTTCAAAACATGCCTGTGAGTTTCGCATTTTGACTTCAACGCGGTCATGAGAAGCCTGTGAGCGCTGCGTCTACACAACGGAGCAAGATCTGCATCCAACGCGAGACCCGCGTTTCTATTGTAACTGACTCCATTACTGGGTCAATTAACTCCCCACATAATGTGGGAGTTAATCCCCATTCTGGAGAAATTTTAGGAGACAATTATACCCTAAGACCCCTTATAAATAGCCTCGAGAGCTATAAAGGAGGGGGATTTTTCTCTTAGACAGGGGGCTGATAATATTCAGGCTAAAGGCTTCTTCCTTTCAACCTCAAAGGTTCAGAGAGAGAGAATCAGAAAACTCTAAACACTTATAGTGTTCAAACAAAGTTCTTTCTGATTATTTTTTCAAAAGCAACCCGAAGCAGATCTCGAAGAGAAGCTTATCGTTCAACCGGCCAACGGAGAACAAGAATCACTCTCCATCGTCACATCAAGAACCCAACATTAAACAAATGAGAGATTCAGTTATTCTCCTCCTTTTTGTAATTGAAAACTAATCCATTGTAACTTTCTTTTAATATCAAAAATTTTTTACACGCCTCAAATTTCTGACCGAAGAAGGCTTTATTCTTTTGGATCCCAAAGCCTATGTGCCTTAGTTCTTTTGGTGAAACCGATGAAGTAACACCTCTAAAATCACCTAGAAGAGGGTGACTAGGTAATGTACTAATAAAATGCGAAAATTACAATGTAATTGATAATTTTACACAAATATGAGCACATAAACAATGTTAAACTTATAACCAAGAAATAAAGCTGTAGCCGTGAAGGGTTCTGAACTTCTCCTCGTGATTCCTCTTAAAATAAGAGTTGAGATTCATAATTGCTTTCTTAATTTAAATGCGTGCAAGTATATAAAATAATATCAAGTATATAATGATAAGCAAGTAAGAGCATGCAAGATATAACAAGAATGAATAGAGAGAGAAAAGCAATCACAAGCACAGGAGAATTTATTTTGAGGTTCGTGCAACTTGTTCTATGTCTCCGCCTTCACCACAATAAAGGATTTCTACTACGCATGATCCCACAAGATCATTCGATGCCGTAACACCTATAAGTTTCCTAAAGAACTCCTGGAATCACAAGTCCCTCACTTATTCTCGCAAGAACTTCAACACACAAGCTCACAAGCTCGATCAAAGCCGCAATGTCCAAATACTCAATACAAAGATTGAAACACTAGGTGATGAACTTCTTGACTACAAACAAAGTACTCTCACAAATAAGGATCCTATATGATAGATATACAGATGATGGGCTTAAGCTTGTGTGAGAAAACAAAGAAGATTGGAAGTTAAAAACTCAAGAAAATTATCTCACAAAGATATGAAATGAACAACACTTAAAATACTTGTAAACTTACTTTAAAACACTCTCTAATCACTCCTATTTATAAGAGAAGGTTAGAGACTATTATTTAGCAAATCCTAACCCAAAAAACATGTTAAAATTATAAAATAAACACCGAAAATGAATCTGGACTGTTTTAGAAGAGAAATTAGTCGTTGAGAGATAAAACAAGCAAGTTGACTGCCTGACTGTCGACAGCTATACATGGTTGTCGACAGGTATGACTCCTATGGTCATATTTTTGAAAAACTACACAATAACTATTGACAGTTAAGTCAGTCTCTGTAAGATGACTGTCGACAGCTATATCCTGACTGTCGACAAACTGAGCTTAGGCTCAGTTTTGTTGAACTCCCTGTCTACAGCTGTAAGAGGCTATCGACAACTGAGTTGCACTTGATTAATTATCAATTTTGCATACTCATATTTATTTTAAATAAAACTCTGCTATTTAATCTTCTCTTTGTTTATTAGTGTACATGGTATTCACTTAGTGATTAAGGAGAAGAAGAGCCCAAAAAGACAAAGGATCCTAATTAAGTTCATAGTTGAAATCAATAAATTTTCAACTTAAGAGAAGAAATGAATATTTTCAGATATCCACTTTCCAAATCAAAATTCCGAGAATATATATTTAGATAACTGGACTAGGTTGCAAAAGGAAACACAACATCATCAGTGCCTATAATGCCGCGTTTTCTCCTGGATTGCTGCGAAAATGCAACAATCCTAGGGCGGTTGCCTTCGCGTTTTGGTCTCCGACTTTGATTCATCAATTCCTGGGCGTTCTCCTATAAATATCCTATTGGAGGCAGAGGCAAAAAGATATCTCAGAAATATCAACGCATAAATCAAAACTAGGGTTTTACTTTAGTTTAGGCTCATCTTTTCTTTTCTTTTTTTTTTTTGTAATTTTGATTATAAAGGTTCATAAGAAAAAGAGGGAGTGGATTCAAAGGTGACAATTGATTTAAGTTCCTCCTTTCTCTTATTGTTTCTTTATCTAATCGAAAATTATTTTTACTTTATTTTTGTGTATTTTTCTTCATGGTTTAAGTTTATTAACCTTCTAGATTACTTTTTTCTTTTTTGATTTCTAAATCCATATGAATCTTATAGTTTCGGAATAGCCTTAAAATTGTGAGTCCCACTGATAGTTCGCGATGATGAATTTCTTCTTTTTTCTGTATTATTCATGCTTATTCTTTGAGTTTTTATGATATAATGTGGATGAAAATCGAGTTCTTCTTATGAGTTATGCGTTGATTGCTTTTAATTCAAAGTGAACCATCACTAAAAATCTAAGGCTAGACAATCATCTGACGAGGTAAGTAATCATATTGGAACACTTAGTAGATTTTATCCATGAATTTCTTTCTTTTTAGTTCTCTTTTAAAAATCAAAAATACAAACTTATCCTTTTTATTTCTTCTTCCTACTTCTTCTAACTTAACATAGTTTTTTTTTATCTCTTTCAAAACAAAGAAGAACAACTTAATTAATTTAGTTATTTAAAATATACCAAAAATCTTGCACCACATTCTGCTGGTGGATCATGATCCGCATAGCCACTGCTACCGTGGTTAAATTGTGATAAATCAGAGTAACACTTTCGATTTTAGATTATATATTTTAATATCTCAGCTTTTCCCAACCAAATTTTGGCGCCGTTGTCGCGGAGGGGACGGTATTTTTTTATTTACTGTATGGTTAATTTTTCTTCTCTGTTTTTGTGAAAAGAAACAGATTACAGAAAATTAGCAACTGCAGAATATCAATAGAAGCTCTGTGACTCTGCTAAAGAAGGCAGAGCACTAGAGACAACAAACCAGTCGCATAAACGCAGATAAGTTGGTAAGTTACTCACTCTACTTCTTTACTGGGTGATTGAATTTTAAGGTAATAGCATTTGCAGTTATTAGATTTTCCTGTTAACTTATTCTACACACTTTCTAAAATTCAACAGTAACTCATTTTAGTAATTCTTAAAATACGGTTAGACATTGCATCTTAGGCATCTGTCTAATTCTTTATCTTTTTAATTACTGTTGAAGAGTACTAGAGACAAGGTACATTTGCATTGCATCTAGATTGGGAAATGTTCTTAGGTGATTTCTAATTGCTTTGAGTGTTATTTATTTATTTACTCGCACACGTCGCACTAAAAAGAATTAAGGGCAAATCCCATAAACAATATAAGGTGAGAAAGTTATTACCTCCCTTAGCCCATAAACCATCTCCATTGCACTCACAACCAAACCTAATTAAAATCTGAATAGACGTTGGCTCTAGGGACATCTCGGACTCACTAGGAGATTGACCTAAGCAGGAAGTTGTTAGAGTTTGACCCTACTCAAATCGGAGTCTAAAATTGGGGATTAAGAGGCAAGATCCTCGAAAATCAGTGATTTGACGTAATTGAGGCTCGTTGCTCTGCATGGATATCTTCCACTCTGTTTTGCCCCTACCTAGCCGATTAATATGTGGTCAGATTGCTGCAATATACCTCTCGTAGATAGTCAACCAGTTGTTGGCCTAAGGGTACACTCCCCAGCTTTATTTTGATTATTACAAAACACATGTAATTATAAGGTACTAATCAAGTTCTAATGTTTAATAAGGTTACAAGGATCAAGAGTTTGGAAGATACTCACTCTTCCTTATAAGGAAGGTTTGAAAATCAAGTTGAGTCAAGGAAGGGATTCAAGCTCGGATAATCAAAAGGCGAATTCGGAGGAGGCCCTTTTTGATGAAGACTTGAAGCTTAGGTGACTCCTTTTTAAGATCTTAGTATGTTTATTTTGATGTGAATTAATGCTCAAAGAAGATACACACACATTTTTCTCATAAACAAGTTTTTGGTTCACTTAGGGCTTAAATTGTTTTTTTTAATTAGTCGTTGATTCAAGTTCTATATTTTTCAAAAATTTTTTAACCAGCCATATACATGTTTTCTTAAAACCCATATGTTGCCATAACATCTTTTATACTTATATTATATTTCAAAAATGGGTTCAATTTCAAAAATGGTGTTTTTGCTGACTTTTGGGCTTTGCCGGTCGACTGTCCAACCGACCACCAGTTGAGTCCAGTGTTTTGAACATTGTCTCGGTCGACCGAGCGGCCGATCGATTGTGCACAAGGTCACTTGGATCTTGTACACATTGATCGGTCGACCGACCTATCTGTTAGGACTTTCTAGATTGTTCGGCCAATCGCCCAGTCAACCGATCCTCTGGATAGATGATTGTAAGTTTAGCCCATTGGCCTACCAATCGGTCGACCGATGAACTATCTGGACTTACTGTTTGTTTGGCCGACTGCCCGATCGACTGATTGCCTGCAACAGCTAGTTCTGAATAGCTACCGGTCAACCGACTGCATGGATCTGCTACAATAATGACTATATTTTTCAAAATGATAGTTTTTTGTCTTCTTTAAATGGCTCATTTTACTTCTTTTGGCCTAATCACCTTGAATTAAGCCAAAGACTCCATTTTAAATGTGTTTATTTATTGCCTGTATATATGAGTCATTTGAGAGAGAAAACAACAAGTTTCTAATAAGTTTTTATTCAAGTTTTTGAAATATAGCTTTCAAGAAAAATTAAGTTTTTATTTCTCAAGTTTTACAATCAAAGTACTTTCAATTCTCAATCACTCTCTGAAGTTTTCAGCTCTTAAAGTTTACTTCTTACATTGAATTTTTCTCTCATAAATTTCTTTGAGCTTCATTTTTTCACTCAAAACCCTTAAATTGTAAACAGAGAGTTTGTAACTTTTGTGGTTGCTAAGAACTTGTTAACCTCATTGGATTTGTTCTACCTCTTGTGTAGAGAATTAAGGGTTGGAGTTGTATACTCCAGATCTTTTGTAGAGTTTGTAGTTTTTTTGTGAGAGTTTCTTTATGGATAATGAAAATCTTTCCCGCGTTGAAGGCGGGGACGTAGAGCTTGGTGCTCGAACCTCGAAACAGATCTCTTGTGTTTGCGATTGCTTTCTCTCTTGCTCTTACTCTATCTCCATTGCTTGCACTTGTGTTTTTAGTTGCACTTACTATTTGTTTTCCATTGATTTGCAAAGGGGAAAACTTACAATAAAAAGGGTTGAGGAGCTAAATTACAAGTATTCTAAAAGATTACAAGTAGATCTCCTCAGAGATTCTGGAGAAGTGTGCCGATAGGAGTCTGGTCAGCGCGCGATCACTTTATCCCTTTGACGATGCGAGCGATGAGATTCCCTTCTCGCCTGGTTCAGGGAATCAGAGAACAGAAGGTTGGTAGAACCCTCTTGCTACTTCTCAAAACCGCCTTCAATTAGGAATTCCTTCTCACCTGGTTTCGGAGTCGGTCAGTGCGCGACCACTTTATCCCTTTGACGATGCGAGCGATGAGATTCCCTTCTCACCAGGTTCGGGGAATTAGAGAACAGAAGGTGGTAGAACCCTCTTGCTACTTCTCAAAACCGCCTGCAATTAGGAATTCCTTCTCGCCTGGTTCCGGAGATTCCTTGAGAAGAAGGTATTAGGGTATCAGCACCCTGATTAGAGAAGTAATTCTCTAAAAGTCTCTGAATTCTTGTGCGCACGGTGCGTCGTGAAGAAGTCTCTGCTTATGGAGTCCTCTCTCGAGCGTATCGCGCGTGTCCCTCTTCTTCTGGAGGTGGTCCTCTATTTATAGAGAGAACATGGGTATAATTGTCCCTTGAAAATATGAAAACAGATTGAATCAAATATGTTTAAATCTGGAAAGTAGCCTTGCTGCGAGGCTAGGATTAGCTTCTGCGAGGCTAGAAGTAGCAGGTTGGTTGATCCTCTTGATCTGTTTTGATCCTTTCCATATAATTGGAAGATTTCTCCTGATCCTCTTACTCGTTTTAGAAGAGTCAAGAGATTGTGGCAATCAACTGCCAAATTTGATCTCAAATTTGATCTTGATTACTTTTGATCTCAATCCTGATTAGATTTGATCTCATCTGGAGATTTGATTGGTCAAGGGTTGACCATAGCAGACCAGCAGCGGCGTTGCCCGCAGGGTGCTGGAGGCAGTATCTGGCGAAGTCAGAGGAAAGCTTCTTCGGCGGAGCTAGATGTCATATGTTGCGAAGCTATCATATACCCTTTCTGCGCAGTTGCGCGTGGCTTCAGGCGGAGCTAACTCTCTCTGCGGAGTTACGCTTCAGCAGTTCAAGCGAAGCTATGAGTTAATTTCCTGGCGGAGCTGTAAATGGCTTCAATGCGAAGTTGAATGATCTTAGCCTCTCAGGCGAGGCTATCCCTTTGGGCTCATGTAATGCTAAGTGCTAGCATCTTTAGACCTGCTGAGGTCTGTTTAGAAACAATCCGGGTTTACTGTCTGCTTGCTGGATCAGTGGAGTCCAAGTTGCTTCCCTGTCCCTCGGAGACGGGTGAAAACTGGTCTTCAGCTCGTCTGTCACTTGTTTTTTGTAAATGTCAGCAAGTTTAGACATTGTTTGGACCAATAAGAATCTTGTCTTTTTTAAGTGTCAACAAGACCCCCTTCAAAGTTTTCAAAAGTCTGCGATGGTTCAGACTTTGAAATACTTTGAACTGCTTTGATTGGTGGTATTGGGAGTATGAACGTCGCTATGATGGTTGAGTTCAGCTTCACGTTGAATCCTGCTTTGGGATGTAGATTCGCCGAGGAATCATGTCGATTTGCGTCTGGGTAGCTTCGCGGCTAGGTAAGTTCACTCTAGAACATCTGTTGCTTTCCCAAGGCCAACTGCCGTGGGCCGATTACGAGAAGGATTACTTCTTCTCTCGCACTGATCGAGGGAGATATTCTGCTGTTTTGCATTTCTGAGAGAGGATATTCCCTTTCTTCAAGGCGCCATAAATGCCTTTAATGTGCTCGTGCTTCCACGCTTGAGGCGGCAGTGCTCAGGCCATGGGGCCTATAAATAGGACACTTGAGGTCCTCTGAAGAGAAGTCATCTGCTCTTCTCCTCTTCTCTTGGTTGAGAGAGATACTCAGACCTCTGAAGTAGTGGGAATGTCCACTCTGGTCATTATCCGGCCAAGGACCGGTAAGTCTCGATCATCCAGAGACTTTACCAATAAACCTTAGGGAGTTCATCTCCCTTAGTTTAGCTTTAGCTTTAATCAGCTGCTTTAGGGATTAATTTCCCTTGTTCTCCACTTAACTGATCTGCAGAGAAGGATTTCAGCATAGCTTCCCAGCGAAGCTATCATCTTGACTTGATCAGAGAAAAATCACTGCATGTTAAGTTCGCTACACAGGCAGAACTTGGGACTTAGTTTCTTCAAAGTTGAGCCAGTCTCGCCATATAGGTGGGGCTAAGACTGTGTCCCACAGGATCAGTCTGGCTTAGTTATATAGGCGAGGCTAGGACTTGACATTTGCTAAGCTAGCCCATCATCACTGTGCAAGCGAGGCTATCCTCTGCTTTAACTGAAATCGGATTACTTCGGCCCTAAGAATTTGACTTAGCGCTTTTGCAGCTTCTCCAGTGTTTAACTGCTAACTTGTTTCAGTTTGCATTGCAGTAAGTTATGTTCGCCAATCTTGTGACTTGATGAAAGAGACCGAAAAGTTGTCTTATGCTTCCCCAGTTGAAGCTTTACTTTTAAGCAGGAGGTACAAACTGGGGCAGCTGATGTGTGTCCCAGAGGCTGTTGGCAGTTGCTTATCCGAGATGATCCACTTCGAGGCGAGGCTGGTAGTCGCTTATCCGAAATGATCCACTTCGGGAAAGCGGACGTCACCTGTAAGGTCGCGGATCTTCCCATTGCCAATTTTCATTTAAGAAGATCCAACCTGCTGGTGGCGATCAGTCCTTTGCCAGTTTTGACCAAAGACGGTCCGGCTTTCTGATGGCAAAACCTGTCATTATGCGAAAGATCACGGCCCTGTCCTAGTGGCACAATCTGTTCTGGTGGCACCTTCTATCATTATGTGAAGGATTACGGTCTTGTGCAGGAGGAAGGCCTTTCGTGTCCAGTTAGTTTGGCTTGAAAGTAGATAAGACCACTTGTATGCCTCTCGAGCAAATGATTCTGTTATATGAAATACAACCTTGATGTAGTATCAATGTACCTTTCCCTTCAAATTAATGAAAGTCCATTTTCTGCTCATCTGATTTTTGCTTTGCCTTCATCTTAAACTTGGCTAGCGGAGCTAAACTCCATACGGGGTTAAAGATAGGAACGAGCTTCCAGCGAAGCTAGCATATCTGCGAGTTCGGCCTATGCCTTCAGCGGAGTTAAGGCAATCCTGTTGGCGAAGTCATTGATGTTTTGTGTGAAGTCCGCATTTTAACTCGTGGCGAAATTAGCCCTTAGTGGGGCTGAATCAGCGCTTCTCGGGAAGGCGCTTTAGACACCGTTTCAAATTAATTTGAAACGACAGCCTGTACTCTTTTCGAGGCGTCGTTTCAGGCGCACATCGGCCTATAAAAGCCCGATCAGGCTGAGAAAGAGCAGATCTCTTTGCTTGAAAATTTCAGAGAACTTTGACTCTTTTTCTCCTTCTTTTCTCCTTATTCAAGAGTTCAAGAACTTCCGTAGTTCTTCAATGGCGCCCAAGAGACGAGCGGGGAAAGAAGTGGCAACTTCTGCAGCGGAGGGTCCTTCTCCTCCTCCGGTCATTGAACGACCAATCGCCGGTAGGGAACTTTCCCTTTCGATTAGAGACTTCCGTCTCTCTTTTAAAGCTGATGTCTGGCTGTCTTTGGATGAATCCAAAAAAAATGATCAATTATGATCTGATGCTCTTAGGGAATTTGGTTCCCTGAATTTTCTCTTTGATTTCCTGACTGGGGATCCAAGAACTGAAGAGTTCTTCTTTAAGCTTCCAGGCGAAGCTATCCTTTAGGCTATCATATCCTGTTGAATGATAGGGTGCGAAGCTATCCTCTGGAAAGGACCTTAATGCCCTTCTGATGAAGTTAATCCTTAGGGCTGTGCCACCTTCTGCTTAAGCTTTTCGAAGCGAAGCTAACACTTGATCATTTGTTGCGAAGTGCGGACTTGACTGTGAGGCTAAGCTTTGTTGAAGCTATCGCCTTGTTAGCTTCGTTCAAAGGGCGAGGCTATGCCTTGGCGAAACTTGTGCCTTTGTATCTGCTTGGCTGATGAACTAATCATGATTGTTCTTTGCTTCTGCAGTGCACTACACTCCTGGTCCTTCGAACAATCTATTTGGGATGACCAGGGGATTGGACGATAATATCAGCCTGCAATTTCAAGGGCAGGCTTCTCTGTTTAGTGAGCGGAGCTCCCTCGTTCGAGACATGCTTATTTATGGTGGTGATCAATACACGACAAGGAGTATTTTAACTACGGCTCCCCTTGAAGATATTGACCGTCGAACTTATAGGAAGCCCGACTTCATGTTCGGGGATGCTGTACCAGATCCTGATCACCAACTACTGGCAGGGGAAGGGCAGTAGATTTTTCAGTTGGATGGTGAGAAGTTCTACCTCCCGTCTAATAAACGACATTTTTCTTTGTCTTCCTTCCAGTGCGTGACGCAGGCTCGGAAGATATCGTGGGAAGTGAGCCGGAGTACTGACTCTGTTCACATAGGGAAATTGATGCTTCAGTCTCCTGGTTATGCAAGAGCGGGGCCTCCTCGTTGCATAATGGGTTTGCATCCTGGGAACGTGTCACGAGCGTTCCCAGTGGGAGAAAATCCTGCAGTGGCGCTGACCTTTGGCAACCAATTCTGCAAAGTTAATGGGAACTACTCAGCCACTGACTTTAGGACTCCAGGCTGGATTCACCCTCCGAAGGTATGGTGGAGGGATTTAACTGTATACATCCTTGCTCATTTCGAGGAGGATCTGGAGAGGCTAAACCTCTATGAAGCCGTCAGGGCGACTTGCTACGTCATTGAGATGAACGTGGCGTGCTTCTACACCATCTTTGAATTGTACTGCCCGGCTACAGGGACTTTCTTCACCCCTGTTGGCGAATTGGGTATGGCCTTGCATGAGATGTGGGAAGTCTCTGCTCTACCTATTGGGTCTCTTCCATATGAAGAATACTTCCCGTGCGAGGCAGAATTGGCGCTTCTGGAGAAGCAGGAGCCCGCCTTGTTCGAGACTTATCGGGAGTTAATGTGCCACTTATACATTTGCTCCAGTATGCATGGGGGCAGTAAGGGAATCTCCTGTAGATTGAAGAGCTGGGGAGATTATTTGTTCCCAGATATGGAGAACACTCCTGAAGCGGCTCACATTGGAGTCACTGTCGAAGACATCTTTGACCGGATGCAAAAGTACTTCCAAGGGGATCTAGTTGTGAAGGAAGACAATGGTCCATATGAAAAGGGTGATGTCCTTCGGAGTTTCCATCATCAGGCTCGTCGGCTGATGTCCCGAAAAGCGCTGCTGGCTGGCTTCTTGACAGTCTGGCTGAAGAGGTGCGTGGTGCCGTCTTCGTCGGGTGACGTCATTCATCTGAACGTGCTGCTGCCTGCTGTTTGTCTAGTCCATGGTCATCCTCTGGGTCTTCTTCCGGCCATGGTGTGCTATATCCATAGAGGCCTTCGCCCTTAACGGAGGCTTTTTGCAGGTCGCCAACGACGAAGCGTGGGAAGGGATCATTTTGCCCCGCGACGGGCCTAACCCCAGAGTAGGTCTGCCATATACTGTCCCTCTTTGATTGAAGCTGGAGAGGACCCTCCCGAAGGTGTTCGGATGGCGCTCCTCCGCCGATTCGAAGGATGCTCATGGCAGAAGACTTACGTGGCTGAGGCCTGTAAATTGGTGCGCCGCTATGACGTCTATAGTCTCTTCCGCTGTTTTCCCCGTATTCAGGATGCAGGCTATGACGAGGAGTTCAAAGACGCGGGGGAAGGGCAGTCATCCTTGAGCTGGGAAATTTTTGAATGGCTAGTCAGCATCCGGCCCTCACATCTATTATACCAGAGCGGGGACATCTGCTACTTGGAGCCTTATGTTCCAAGTCGGTTTGCTCGGCAGTTTGGATATGATCAACTGTATGTGGGCAACCCAAATCTCCATCTGGCTTTCATGGGGAGTCTCATTGATGGAGCCCGTGCCTGGCGATTTTTCATTGCGGGCTGTACTGAGGCGCGGTTGCGTATGCCGTTGAGGACTCCCTATCTTCTAATGACCTTGTGCTTCTGCCAATGGTATGCAACTTCCAACTCCATACCCCTTGGATTCAATGCTAACAGTTCTGGTGTGAAGTTAATTTCTCAGCGACTAAAGTGGAAGGTCTCTGAGAGAAGGAAGGTAAGTGGGTTCAAGTCCCGGGCATAAAAGAATTCGTTGCTGTTGATGACAGCGAAGCCTTGGTTGCGGAAAGTCCTCGCTTCGAAGCGAAGGCAAGTGCCGAGACTTTTGCAGCCGATTCTGGCGTGATGGGGACAGCTCCCCCAAGACATGTAGAGGAAGCAGAGAAGGAAGTTTCTGATGCCCTCCTCAAGTGCAAACGAACAGGTAGGTCTTGTAGGAAGCAGTCGGTGAAGAAGCCCCGTCACCAAGCTCCTACGGTTGTTGTAGAGGGCGAACCTTCTGCAGCGTTTCCTCCTGCTGCCCCATTAGTAGTTGAACCGTCGGTTGCTGAATCGACTACTGGTGAAGTTGCTCCGGACTTAGGTAAGATCAGCTTCGTCTTTGTAATATATCTTCCATGTGTTCCGGATCGCTTATTATCTGCTTCGTGATGTAGGGGCTGAGGCGGTGACGAGCCCGAGAGCTGGGGCAGTCGGAGAACATGGGGAACATTATGATCCTCTGTCCGCTTACAACGAGGGTGATGAAGCCGGCTATGTTGCCGTCCCGGAGGAATCCGGAGGTGATGCAGCTGACGTTGGTCCTTCGGGCGCTGGGACTTTCAAGGGAAGTCCTGTAGCATCAAGCTCTTTTGGGTGGTCCACGGAAGATTTGGCAAGCGAAAGCGGGCCGGCCATTCGTGTTGACTCCACAAAGGACTTTCCAATGGAGCCCGTAGACACTGATGCGGCTGCCAAGATGTTTGAGGGGACATCATCCTTTGGTATTAGTTTGACTTTTTGACTTTTACTATTTGTTGTGTCCTGCCTAAACACAATCTTGTTGCAGGCGTTCTGCCTCAGGGTGCGTCAACTTCAAGGGAACCAGACGATCTTCCCGAGGGGTCAAGAGGTGACATGAACACTTCGACTGCGGCGGATGCTGCTGTGTTGGATGCGCTGTATGGTGGCCTACCCCCTTATCGTCCTGAGCCAGCCGAAGGAACGGAGGTTGAAGGGGTGGTAGTCCCGGAGGTGTCCTCACTCTCCAACTATATCAACGAGTGAGGCGCCGTCAGTTGTGCCAGGTGCGGAGCTGAGGGTGATTACAAGCCCTACTTCCCCAACCCTGGTGGTTGAGCCTGCGGTTCAGGAGATGGTTACTAGTCCTACCTCAGCGGTGGCTAGTGTACTGGTTTCAATGAAGACTCCGCCGAGATCACCGATGACCTGTCATGCTGCTGCAGCCAGTGTTCCCGCCGTTCTTTCTATAGTAGTGTCAACCAGGCTGGTGGATTTTTCTGAGGCTGTCCATCTACCAGAAGTGGCCGAGGTTGAAAACGATTTTATAGATGACATAGTCGATAGCTTTTATAAAGGCTTGAAGCGATCCATCGATCTGGTCTTGAAAGGCTCGACTATGCCATTTTCTACATTAAAGGTGGTCTTTTCCCGCAGTATTGAAAGTATTCGGGACTTTGGGGGGATAACCAGGCCGCTGCATTAGAGCTTCTGGTAGACCAGTTTGAGAGGGACGTAGAGGAATGGCGCCGTCTTAGCCGCTTGGACCTGGAATCTTCGGTTAACGAGCAGCTTGTACATCTTGTCGCTCAAATGCATGAAGCCCGTCTTGCTGCTCAGAAAGCCTCTAAGGCTATTTCTTCGGACTTGAAATCCTTGGAGACAAGGAGGATAGAGCTCGGGGACGCTATCGATGCTTCTAGCAGTGCTCTTTTTGATGCCGAAGACAAAATTGAGAAGGACAAGGAAATGATCAAGAAGGGAAATCTTCTCTTATCCAAGGCTGAACCAGTGCGTCTGGAAGAAACTGCGCGGCTTGAGCAGCTTAAGGTTCAGAGTGACGAGCATTCGCGGCAAGAGCTAGCTCAAAGGGCATCCTTAGCTGAAGTTGAATCTCGCCTGGCCCAGACGGCAAGTTTTAATGAGGCTGAACTAAGGTCGCAGGCGCTTGTGAAGGCTGCCGATGATAGGGAGCAAGGCTGGCCTCCCTTGAAGAACGGATCAAATCTTATGACGTACGCTTATAGCTTGTAATATATGTGCCTTCATGTATCTCTTCTTCTCGAACTCAATAAAAATAACTTTGTTTTGACTCCCTTGTCGAACCTCCAACTTGCTTTATCTGCTGAATTGTCGTTTCCAAGTTGTATTGCAGCCACTTGAGAACATAGTTCTTACTGTATTGAATAATGAGACTTGGCTATCTGCCGGTTCATAGGTCGCAATGACATAACTGGTTAAGAAGCCATCAAGCTTTAAGGTTGGTGATACTTATCTTTTGTAAATGTCAATAAGTATCGGGGTTGAGACTTTGAAAAATGGGGAAAACACCTAGAGGGGGGGTGAATAGGTGTTAGTGCTAATCTAAAACTAATTGCAAAACTAAGTGCGCTAAATGCGGAAGCTAATGCAAATATTGCAACACACTTAGTACAATCAACAAGTGTAGCCGAATTCCCCGTGAAGGGCTCTGGACTAACTCCTCTTGATTCCCCTTGAATGGGTTGAGGTGCTATGTGAAGCTCTTGTTGATTAGGTACAAGTGAGGCACACACAAACAACCAAGCATATACAAGATATGGCAATGTGAATTATGCAAGGCACAACACAAGCAAATAAATATGATATGACAATATGAATTATGCTCAACACAAGTAAATATGATATGAATGAAGTATGATGCTTTGCACAAATGTAAAGAGAGAGAGTTTAGAGACAAGTGGATCAAACGCAAACACAATGATATGTTTCGAGGTTCGAGCACCCTTGCTCTACATCCCCGCCTACACCACCTTGTAGGATTTCCAATCCACTATACCGTCCACCGAGGACTCCCACCGAGGGAACCTTCACCGAGAAGGATTTTTACAACAATGGAGTACCGAACTCCTTTCTCAAACAACCACCTCACAACGAGGGGTAGGCCCGTAGCCAATTACAACAACAACCAATCCACCTCACACTTGAGGGATACAAACCAGCAACCAACTCCACCTCACCAAGAGGGAGTAACACCAATCTCCACCTCACAATAGAGGGAGCAAACCAACAACCCAAATCACAACCTCAACCTCTACCAAAGAGGGAGCAACCAAGAAATCAAGGGTTTACAACAAGTGGTATCTTTCAACCACAAACCTCTTTCCTTTTTCTTTTTCCACAAAACAAATGATCCTAATAGATTAGGATAGAAGATAGCTCAAGTGTGGAAAACTAGGTGTTTTTGGAAACAAGCAACAAAGAAAATACTTGGGAAAACTCTTGTAAAAGATAGAGAATGAAAACCAATACAAATATCCCAAATTCCTATTTTCTTTGATTTTCCAAAAAACCAAAACACAAATCAAATTGGAAGTTTTTAGCTTAAAACACTTTTGAAAACTCTTTAAAACACTAGAGAAAGTCTGGAATTTTTGCCCTTAAAAACTTGTACAAAAACTATGAAGAGATGGGGTATATATAGCCCCAATACAAAACTAGCCGTTAGAGCTGAGCTGGCAGCTCTGACAGGCAACGGTCGACCGGCCGGTCGACCGCCAACGGTCATATTTTTGACCGTTGGGCAAACCCGGTCGACCGCCCGGTCGACCCACACAAACAGAGAGCAGAGCTCTCAGACCCGGTCGACCCATACGGTCGACCGAGTTTGTGTCTGCCAGACGTGCACAAGTTTGTGCACGTCGGTCGACCCTATGGGTCGACCGACCGGCCCTTGGTGCGGGACCGACCGGCCTGTCAACACAAACCTGGGTCAGAAAAACTGGGAAAAATATTTTATAAAAATCTTTTATCTTTTCTGAAAATCTCATAAAACTTGTTTTAACATTTTATATTGAAACACAAACAAGTGATAAAAATTTCAAGACATATATCAATCATATCAATTCATTTTGAGTCTTACAAATTTTATCAAAACCAACACTTGTATTTTTATCAAACTTGATTTTTCCAAAACATGAATAGGATAGTCAAAATAAGTTTGTCTAGCAAGTTTAAAGCATGTATGTATATCTAGAACATATCTAATATACATAGAAATAAAGTAAACTTGTTTTGATCTACTATTCATGAAAACCAAAATCCAAAACATAAACTTTTTGTATGTTGTGCACTTGAGCATATCAACTATACTAAACTTTACAAATGGATCTAAAATACACTATCTAAACTATGGATACCTAAGTCTTCTTGATGATCTTCATCTTCAAGTTGACTTGCTCCAAAACTCCATCCATGGGCTAGGCAATGTGTGATCTTGACGCTTTGGCCCTGGAATCATCATGAAAAGCTTCTAAACACCTTGTTGAAGCTAATCACCAACTAATATCTTGGTTAATGATCTGAAACTTAAACAACACAAGATTATTAGTAAACATAACTACATGAGTTAATCATCATCAAAACTAGAGTGGAAGGCCTTTGGGCCAACAATCTCCCCCTTTTTTGATGATGACAAAACTCATGGAGTTATATATGCATGGATTAAAGTTAAGCTTCAAAGAAGCTCCCCCTTAACTCATGCATAAACATAAATAATAAGATATGGAAATGAAAAACATGAATATGTATGCAAGTATGGAGATAAAACATGCAACAAGCATAAATCAAAATTTTTTTCTCCTATTTGCAATACAAAAACATATATGCATAAATAACAAGGAAGACAAATACTTCTCCCCTTTAAGCAATGAAAACATGCATATAAACTCAAATACTTCTCCCCCTTTTTGTCAATCATCAACAAAGGGTTCAAAGTAAAATCAAATCAAACAAATTTTTCTCCCCCTTTTTGTCAAACAAAATATCAAGAAGGGGTTAAACAATCCAAACAATGAAATGAGGGGTAAAAAAATCTTTCTCCCCTATTAAGTCAATCAAAACAATAAAACAATGTTCTCCCCCTTTTGTCTAAAACAAAAATAAGGTCAATAAGGGGTGACTATAAACAACATGATATCAATAGATAAATATGTCAATGAAGCATCTTGATATCAATTGAAAATAAACAAAGATCAATAGATGTTATATGCTATATACATTCATGAAGAGGAAGACGCTAAGTTAGCTTCCCTACACATATGCATTACATGAAAGAGGGATGTTAAGCCCTAATTCACATAACACAGACTATGTAATGCATAAGAGGAGATGTGAAGCTCCCCTACACACGTGTACCACATAACGAAGAGATGTTAAGCTCTTCAATACAAGATACACTCAACATAAATCTATATGCATATAGTCAATATAAATCAAAACTTTTGTATTTTTTCAAAAAAATTTTAAATACCAATTTTAAGCAAAAACACATGAAATATCTTGATATCAATTGAAATTAAGCATAATAAATTTTGAATGTCTATCAAAATTTTGATACCAATTGTAAATAATATTCATATTAAACATATGATACCAATATAAAATTTTCAATCATAAAGTAAGGGAGTGGGAAACAAATACCAATTGAAGAATCACCAATTGAAAGACAAAATTAAATTTTCTCCCCCTTTATGAAATACCAACTAAAAGGATGCATGAGCTTGATACTAATTTAAAAATAATCAATTAAAACAAAATTGAAGCTCAAGCACTAGCATAAACAAGATTTTTTGAAAAATTTATATCTTAAGCATAAATAAAATGTGTATGAAATAGAATGAGTACCAATCACCAATAGATGATACCAATTGAAAATATACATACACAATAAACATATGAGTACACATAAAAATCAAAATGATACCAATTGAAAGAGTTCAATGATACCAATTGACATAGCAATAAGTTCAAGTGTATACATCATATTACAATACCTCCCAATCAAGGTTCAAGTTTTAAATGATTTTCATTTTAAAGCATACAAGACCATGATCTTCCATCCATCCGCCCATGGAAGGTAGGGGTTTTCAAAAATAGATTTGAAAATAAGCTTTGTTTGAAAATCACTACCAAATTGAAGAATACAAACTAGTCAAATGGAAAAAAACTTTTAAACTAGTACGAAATCCTTCAAGCAAGGAATACAACAAAATAGTTTTTCATGAAATAAGAAATCCACATGATAATCAACACTCTAATCCAATTAAGCACAATTTTTGACTCATGAAAACAAAACATGAGCAAGCAATAGAAGTGAGTGTGCATATAAAGTGTGAATATCATAATCATGAAAATGTTTCATTAAGCTCAATTATTCCTTAATCATGAAAACACGAAAATCATCAAAACTTATTTAATCTTCATGGCATATGTATGTCTAATACAAACTAAAGTATACATACATATCCAAAACACAACGAGTCCACAAAATATATGCATTAAGGCACGTGGCTCAAAAGAATAATCATGTATATCTAATAGTTTGGACAAGATAGACATATACATGAAGTTAAACAATTAAACACAAAATCAAGAAAATCTAAATCTTCATCAAAACAAATTTCATTTCATGGTATATGTATGAATTGTCAACACAATAAGTATACATACATATCCCTAAACACAATTGAGTCCATATATAGTTTGCATGAAAGGCAAATGACTCAAGGGGTATACATGTATATCTTAGAGTTTGGCAATACAAACATATACATGAAGTGAAAAACTCATAAAACAAATCTAAAATGGGAATACAAGTTTAAAATATATGAATCATCAAAACTAGACTATACTAGCACATCTAATGGGTTCAAATAAGCATTCAAGCTCAAACATATATAGATTTATTTGTGGCCCACTATATGTACAAGTATAAATCCTAGTCTTAATGAAAACTAACATCTAAACAAGTAATCTTAACATGAAGCATCAAAACACAATATAAAAACCATCATGATAAAACTAAAACATGATTATTATGTAAATTCACATGTATTAGATTCATGATGTACATTATAGTTTAAACAAAAGTGAGAACACTAAGAATGGGTTCATACAAGCATGTGTGTCTCAAATACTATATATGTATGTCAAGGATCTAATAATCATGGCATTTACATACTAATCCATAGACAATGAAAACATGCTATAAAACATCAATATGAAAGCACGTAAAGAATAATAAGGAGTTAAGAATTGTTACCAAAACCTAGAAGGCAACTCTCCTTGTCTCCAAAACATGGTGGTCATCTCCACCAAATCTTCCCTTGAAAGTGATGCATCCAATTGATCTCCTTTAAGTCCGGAACGCATCCACTCCAAGGTGTCATCACTCTCACGTCATGTGAGAGCCCACACCTACATCAAAAATAATAGGAGGGATGGTCTTTGGTACCCATATCTTCTTGGGTCCATGGGGGTTAGTACCTTCTCTAACCCAAACAAACTTCTTTGCTAAATTAGAAACATGTATTCTATCAAAACAAAATTTAGCAAGATGGCCTTTTCGGCCACAATGTGTACATGTGTACACATGAGCATACATGTGTTGATGGTGTCCGTGTGGAGCATGTGTATGCCGTGGAGGGTGTGCATGCATAAAAGTTGGAACTTGTTTCTTACGAACCAAGGTTTCCAAGCGTGTATGGTTCTTAGCACATTGGCTCATAGTGGAGCCCAAACAATCTACTCTCTTCTTTAACATACAAATATCATCATTGATCCTAGAAGAAGAGGTACATGCATTAGGTAGACTAGATGAAGAAGCTACACTAGCATGGCAAACATGTGCATCAATCTTATTTTTCAAAACAACATTTTTCTTTAAACACACATCTAAATCATTTGAAATAGAAATAATTTTATTTTTCAAATCAACATTCTCTTTTAAAACAAAATCAACTTTTGAAGAGAAGTTATCATTTTCTTCAAAAGAGCATGGCAATCATTTTTATTTTTTAAAAAGTTATTTTCTTTAAGTGCAAGATCAAGTTGAGATTTTAATGAATCCCTCTCATTAGCAATCTCCTCTTTTTCTTGCAAAACAACATCAAGTCTAGAATGTAAATTCTTATTTTCATTTTCAATTTCTAGACTTTCTTTTCAAAATCTTATATTTTTCTATTAACTTTTCACAAACAATAGAAAGTTCTTCATTCAAAGCATGGGCATCATAATTATCACATGAAGAACTAGAGCAATCATCACTATCTAAGTGGGGTTCCGAATATACCTCAAGGGAGTCATTCCCTTGGACCATGAAGCATTGTGAATCGGATTCTCCACTAGATTCCTCTTCTTGGATTTGCACTTGAAGCTCGGAGGTGGTGGTGGTTGTTGTCAATTTGTTCCACACTGCAAAGGCGGAATCAATGTTAGAAACACGTAAAAGATAATCTTTAGATAAAGTGCTTCTAATGGCCTCTAGGGCTTGTGCATTGGCCCCTATATGATTGCTATCACTAAGGAAGAATTCCTTGGTAATGGCAAGGTAAACTTTATGACCTAAGGTTTGTAAATAAACGTCATGCTAATCTTCCAAACATGAATGTTGGAAGGGTCATACATAGGTGGGGTCATGAAAGCCATGGTAAACTATATGTGTGCAAACAAGCAAATGCAAACAAGATTAGCCTAAAATGAGGATCTTTTACTCTATGTTGTTAGACCCAAATACAGAGCACTTGGCTCTGATACAAATTGAAAAATGGGGAAAACACCTAGAGGGGTGGTGAATAGGTGTTAGTGCTAATCTAAAACTAATTGCAAAACTAAGTGCGCTAAATGCGGAAGCTAATGCAAATATTGCAACACACTTAGTACAATCAACAAGTGTAGCCGAATTCCCCGTGAAGGACTCTGGACTAACTCCTCTTGATTCCCCTTGAATGGGTTGAGGTGCTATGTGAAGCTCTTGTTGATTAGGTACAAGTGAGGCACACACAAACAACCAAGCATATACAAGATATAGCAATGTGAATTATGCAAGGCACAACACAAGCAAATAAATATGATATGACAATATGAATTATGCTCAACACAAGCATATATGATATGAATGAAGTATGATGCTTTGCACAAATATAAAGAGAGAGTTTAGAGACAAGTGGATCAAACGCAAACACAATGATATGTTTCGAGGTTCGAGCACCCTTGCTCTACATCCCCGCCTACACCACCGTGTAGGATTTCCAATCCACTATACCGTCCACGAGGACTCCCACCGAGGGAACCTTCACCGAGAAGGATTTTTACAACAATGGAGTACCGAACTCCTTTCTCAAACAACCACCTCACAACCGAGGGGTAGGCCCGTAGCCAATTACAACAACAACCAATCCACCTCACACTTGAGGGATACAAACTAGCAACCAACTCCACCTCACCAAGAGGGAGTAACACCAATCTCCACCTCACAATAGAGGGAGCAAACCAACAACCCAAATCACAACCTCAACCTCTACCAAAGAGGGAGCAACCAAGAAATCAAGGGTTTACAACAAGTGGTATCTTTCAACCACAAATCTCTTTCCTTTTTCTTTTTCTACAAAACAAATGATCCTAATAGATTAGGATAGAAGATAGCTCAAGTGTGGAAAACTAGGTGTTTTGGAAACAAGTAACAAAGAAAATACTTGGGAAAACTCATGTAAAAGATAGAGAATGAAAACCAATACAAATATCCCAAATTCCTATTTTCTTTGATTTTCCAAAAAACCAAAACACAAATCAAATTGGAAGTTTTTAGCTTAAAACACTTTTGAAAACTCTTTAAAAACACTAGAGAAAGTCTGGAATTTTTGCCCTTAAAAACTTGTACAAAAACTATGAAAAGATGGAGTATATATAGCCCCAGTACAAAACTAGCCGTTAGAGCTAAGCTGGCAGCTCTGACAGGCAACGGTCGACCGGCCGGTCGACCGCCAACGGTCTTTGACCGTTGGGCGAACCCGGTCGACCGCCCGGTCGACCCACACAAACAGAGAGCAGAGCTCTCAGACCCGGTCGACCCATACGGTCGACCGAGTTTGTGTCTGCTAGACGTGCACAAGTTTGTGCACGTCGGTCGACCCTATGGTCGACCGGCCCTTGCTGCGGTCGACCCATACGGTCGACCGACCGACCTGTCAACACAAACCTGGGTCAGAAAAACTGGGAAAAATATTTTATAAAAATCTTTTATCTTTTCTGAAAATCCCATAAAACTTGTTTTAACATTTTATATTGAAACACAAACAAGTGATAAAAATTTCAAGACATATATCAATCATATCAATTCATTTTGAGTCTTGCAAATTTTATCAAAACCAACACTTGTATTTTTATCAAACTTGATTTTTTCAAAACATGAATAGGATAGTCAAAATAAGTTTGTCTAGCAAGTTTAAGGCATGTATGTATATCTAGAACATATCTAATATACATAGAAATAAAGTAAACTTGTTTTGATCTACTATTCATGAAAACCAAAATCCAAAACATAAACTTTTTGTGTGTTGTGCACTTAAGCATATCAACTATACTAAACTTTACAAATGGATCTAAAACACACTATCTAAACTATGGATACCTAAGTCTTCTTGATGATCTTCATCTTCAAGTTGACTTGCTCCAAAACTCCATCCATGGGCTAGGCAATGTGTGATCTTGACGCTTTGGCCCTGGAATCATCATGAAAAGCTTCTAAACACCTTGTTGAAGCTAATCACCAACTAATATCTTGGTTAATGATCTGAAACTTAAACAACACAAGATTATTAGTAAACATAACTACATGAGTTAATCATCATCAAAACTAGAGTGGAAGGCCTTTGGGCCAACAGACTTATCTTTTGTAAATGTCAACAAGCTCGAAATTGAGACTTGGCTGTCTGCTAGTTCAGAGGTCGCAATGATATAACCGATTGAGACGCCACCAAGTTCAAGGTTGGTGATACTTATCTTTTGTAAATGTCAATAAGTATCGAGACCTGTCTTTTGTAAATGCCAACAGGGCTCGGGGTTTGTAATGGAATTTGGGGAAGGGTCTCGTTTTTACTGGTAGAAATGAGAGAATCACTGTCATAGGTTTAATGTTAACGTAACAACGAAATGTATATGTGGTCTTACCATTCTATGGATGAGAATTGGTAAGTGATTTTGGAGGTCTCGTTTTCATGGGGAAAAACGAGGGAATCACTGTCATAGATTTAATGTTAACGTAACAGCGAAATGTATCTGTGGTCTTACCATTCTATGGACGAGAATTGGTAAGTGATTTTAGAGAGGGAATCAAATGGGAACAGGTCCCTTAGGATTTTTAGCAAATCCCCAGCTGTCAACGGGTTTGATATGCCTTTACCAACCACCGTTTGAATTGGGCTAGCCATGCTATTCCCCTCAGCATGATGAGTTGTCGAGGACTTATGTTGGGCTTAAAGGCCAACATTTTCCTCTATCCTTAATCGTTAAGGATGTTGGATCATTTGGTTAGCGTATGTGTAACCTTGATTCTCTTTTGGAAGAACCAGTATATGGCCAGGTTCCTTACTGGTGTGTGATCTCGCTTGGAGGAAGAGAAAGGCTCTCTTTGCATGTACCTTGGATATGAAGGTCTTGATCAGAGGTGTAGTGTTAACTTGATCATGAGAAGGATCCTTAATAAAGGATAATACTTCTTTAAGAACTTGCCATTGACCGGCATCATGAGTAAATCGCCATTTGAAGTCATAAGGCGGTATGCTCCGTTTGAATAGACTGTTTCTATTACAAACAGTCCTTCCCATTTAGGCTGAAATTTGCCTTTGGTCTTATGCGTCATAATCATCGGTCGTCTGACGGCTAAAACCAAATCTCCTTTTTGGAAGACTCTTTGTTTGACCTTTTTTATTGAAGGCTTTTGAGATTCGAGCTTGATATAACTCGATATGCTGCTGAGCTTGTAGCCGCTTCTCATCTAGGGCTTCGAGCTCTTGAAGATGCAACCGATCATTGTCCTCTGATGTGATCTTAGTGGTCAGAGCGACTCGCAATGATGGCATTTGGATTTCCAATGGGATGACTGCTTCGCACCCATATACCAAGGAAAAAGGCGTATTGCCTGTCGGTGTTCAAACCGTGGTTCGGTATGCCCAAAGACATTCACCAAGCTTTTCGTCCCAATCTCGCTTATTCGAGGAGACGAACTTCTTGAGTAGCTTGATGATCGTTTTATTGAATGCCTCCGCCAAACCATTAGCAGCAGGATTATAGGCAGTCGAAGCCACATTCTGAATTCGGTATTTATCGCAGAACCGATAGAATACTTGGCTTATGAATTGGGGACCATTATCATGGATGATCCGCCTAGGGACACCAAACCGATGAATGACATGGTGTTTGATGAAATTAACCATGTTAGAGTTTTGACCTTAACCAGTGGTATAGCTTCCGCCCACTTTGAAAAGTAGTCGGTTATTGCCAGGATAAACCGGTGACCTTTTGTCGAAGAGGGGCTGATTGGCCCTACGACATCGATTCCCCATACTTCGAATGGCCACGAAGTAACAGTTGGGTGGAGAAACTCCAGGGCTGGTGTATGAAGTCCGCATGAATCTGGCATGCTTTACACCTTCGTGCATATTGGATGGCATCGGCTATCATGGTTGGCCAATAGTATCCAAGCCTATGCAACCTGTCTTTGAGTTTTGGACCTGGCGATGAGCTCCACAAATGCCATCATGTGCTTCTTTAAGCACTTCCTGCGCCTCTGAACTAGAAAGGCAATGGAAGAGGACACCGTCATATGAACGACGATAAAGTGTCTTTAGAGTTGGATCGTAGTAGAAACGGAGAGACCTTCGTCTGATAGATGCCGCTTCTTTAGGATCGTCTGGCAGCAGACCATGTAAAGCGTAGTCGATGAGAGGAAATCACCAATCTCTCGGCTCAAGATCCGTGGAGACATTATAGACTTCTCGGGTTCTTAACATATGCTTAGAGCATACAAGGTGTCGAGTCGCCACCGTGAGGTGATACTCGGTGTCGGCTGGCAAGGCTAGTGTTGTTGCTAATGCAGCAAGAGCGTCTGCCTTGGTATTTTGAGATCGAGACACGTGCCTGATATAGAAGCCTTCAAAAAGATTAGCCAATTCGATGACCGTGTGGTAATAAGGCACCAAATCCTCGTGGCGAACTTCATATTCGCCTTTAACCTGATTGATAATCAGCTTTGAATCACCGTAAGCTTCAAGGTAGCGTACCCCCATTCCATGGGCGAGCTGAAGACCAATGAGCAGAGCATTATATTCTGCTACATTGTTGGAGCATGACTCTGTCAGGGAGAATGCTCTGGGAAGGACATGATTCTGTGGGGAGATGAACACAACCCCCACTCCGGCAATAATCTTGCCTTTGGGGCCTATTCGCGATGCTCCATCGAAGAATATCTGCCACACTTCCTCCTCTGAGGTTACATTGGAGTCGAAGACTTCATCTGGAATATCCTCGTGAAGTTTTGAATGTTCCGGAACTGGATGAGCGGCCAAGAACTCTACAAGGGCCTGGCCTTTAACCGCCTTCTGAGGGGTAAAGATCATTTCGTATTGAGACAAAAGAAGTGCCCATTTAGCCAATCTTAAATTCAATGATCCCGACTTTGTCATGAGAAGGCGCAAAGGATTCACTCTGGAGATGACATGTATGGTTTGGCCGACCAAATAATGTCGTGTCATCTGAACGGCGAAG
The DNA here is from genome assembly GCA_038442645.1 of Agave tequilana. Lineage (NCBI taxonomy): Eukaryota > Viridiplantae > Streptophyta > Magnoliopsida > Asparagales > Asparagaceae > Agave > Agave tequilana. The sequence continues at coordinate 83,642 of JAVJIF010018422.1, forward strand.
ACAAGAGCTAAACACTCTTTCTCGATAGGATTGAAGCGAGATTCTGCTCCTACGAGAGTCCTGCTTAGATAATAAATGGCTTGCTCGTGACCATTGTCGTCCTTTTGAGCGAGGAGGGCACCGAGAGAATAGTCCATAACTTTTACATAAAGCAAGAATGGCTTCCCTGATGTAGGGGCCACTAAGACTGGAGGCTTCGTGAGGTATCTCTTGATGTCTTCATAAGCTTCTTGACAAGCTTGATCCCATACGAAGGAAGCACCCTTTTTCATGAGTCGGGTGAACGGCTGACAACGGCCTGAAAGGTTTGCGATGAACCTTCTGATATACGCCAATCTTCCTTGCAGGCCTCTAAGCTCTTTGAGATTCCTCGGTGGATGCATGCTTTGAATGGCCTTGACTTTGTCTGGGTCAAGATGAATCCCTTTTGACGTAACGATAAACCCGAGGAACTTGCCACTTGACACTCCCAAGAAGGATTTTGTCGGGTTCATTTTCAGTTGATGAGCCCGCATTATATCGAACATCGTTCTCAAGTCATGAAGATGGTCGTCCTTGTTGCAGCTTTTAACAGCAATGTCGTCGACATAGCGTTCTACCGTCTTTCGGAGATGATCGCGGAAGATTGTACTCATTGCCCGCTGATAGGTTGCTCCGGCGTTCTTTAGCCCGAAGGGCATTACGGTGTAGCAGTATACCCCCAAGGGTGTTCGGAACGAGGTATGCTTCTCATCGTCGGGGTACATTTTGATCTGATTGTACCCTGAAAAGCCGTCCATGAAAGACATTCTTTCGAATCCACAGGTATTGTCAATCATGACATCTGTGATGGGCAGCGAGAATTCATCTTTAGGACAAGCCATATTGAGATCACGGTAGTCGATGCAGATCCGTATTTTACCGTTCTTCTTGAGGACGGGAACGATATTAGCAATCCAATCTGGATGTTGTTCCTCCCGTATGAAGCCACATGCAATGAGCTTGTGAACTTCGGCTTCAATAGCCTCCATAACGTTCGGGCGAAAACAACATTGTTGCTGCTTAACCGGCTTCGCGTCGGGCTTGATGTTCAGACGGTGCATGGCGACTTAAGGATCGAGTCCAGGCATATCTTCGTAGCTCCATGCGAAGACATCTATATACATCTTTACAAGTGTTATCAATTCTTCCTTTTCTGTAAGTGATAAGCTTTCACTTATAAAGATCACCTTGTCTTCAGTAGGTGGCTCGCGCAGTTCGAATCGCTTTTCCCATTGGAGGTCCAAGTGCTGGGCCCATGGTTCCTCATCAACAGCTCCTGCGGGCTCCAATTGACTGTTTGAAGTCATATTAACGGTGAGGTTTTCAAACATCATTCCCACACTGACATCTGAGTCCCATTCGGAGGATGAGGCTGAATGTGATGGATTGGTTCGTCATCTTTGCATTGAACCGTTGCTGGCGATGTGGGTGTAACGTATCCCAACCCTCTGCGTGTACTATCATAGTAATTTGTAGGCTTCCCTTTTGGTACAAAGTTACGCATCAAATTGCGTCTTCCTTTTCCAAAATTCAGGCCCGCTCCATGCTTCAAGTCGTATCCCATTTTCTTCATAATATGGCGCGCCAGCCGCGCTTAATGGAAGAACTGTGGAGTATCTGAATCTGAACTTGAATCTGTGGTTATGGGTCCCCGTGGTTGGGTTCTACCGAAAATTATCGGTAACTGACCTTCTTTGGATGGCGGGATCACCAAAACGGCTCCTTCTGCAGGTTCTATGGGTGTACTGGACGCACTTGGTTTATGCAAAGGTATGTGCAGAGAGCTATCCGTAATGGATTCAAATAGTCCAACACTCGCGGGATAATCGAAAGAAATATTATCATTAATTACCCATTCACCTTCATCTTCAGAAGGAGTATTACATTTGGGATTATTAAGACATGCTATAATTAGTTTACCAATCAGAATGGCTAGCATGCCTGCTTCGGATTCTGAAGCCACCTCATTGCCACTTTCATCATCATCTGGCAATGGTTCTATGGATGTTTCACCGGTCTATTGATATAGGAGAAAATCAGTGAAGTAATTTTCCACCCTTTTGAACGGTTGCTTCTCAGCAAAGACAGTTCGTACTGTCGCGTCACCTTCAACATATTTGAAGCATTGGTGCAGAGTAGAGGGGACGATCCAGTTGGAATGGATCCATGGTCGTCCTACTAGCAGGTTATATGACGTGTCAGCATCAATGACATAAGCATGTCACTTCTGACTTCAGGCTCCCGATTCGGTAGCGGAGTCGAATCTTTCCAAGTGGATGACTACTCCTGGCATTGAAATCGTATATTGTAGTGGTGGTTGCAGACAACCTATACAGCGGTATACTGAGGAAGTAAAGTAACCTCTTGGGGATGATGCTGAGTGCGGACCCCGGTCGACTAGTACTCTTTCAATGCATGTTGAACCGATATGTCCGGTGTAGTACAGAGGTCGATCGTGCTTGTTGTCTTTGAGAAGCATATCTTCCGCCGTGAATGTAATGGCGGGCACCTTTGATTGTGTGTGATGACATTCTGAGCAAGGAGACTGAACTTCATCGTTAGGGACCTCTGGCATGTATGTCAGAAAGGATTCTGAATTGGCTAGCGCATCCCCGAGTGCTTCTCTTGTCTCTTTTGAGAGACGAAGGAGCTCGTGTATTGTGATATGAGCCGGGATATTAACCAGCTGAGCCAATATGTCAAAACGGAAGGGCATGTCAAGCCCTGGTCCTGAAGGCTTCTTCAGGACTTGGTCGAATCGGACCTCTTTAGGCTTCTCTTTTCCCTTGGTTGGAATCGAAGCGGATGCTGGCATTTGTACTGACGTTGTTTGCTATTGTATCTCATCAGTAGACTTTTCATATTGCCTCAAGTATGATTTTTCGGATCGGGTGCCCGTCTGTTGAGGCGCATCGGCTTGCATCGCGCAAGCATGCTTTTCTTCTTCTGAATCGCTGAGGGAAGCCGATGTAAGATTGCCGTCGTCTGGCAGGATGGAGATGACATTGCAAGACTTGCCCTTTGATTTGGGCTCCTTTGAATCCCGCTGTACGTGTTGGACGAGGTCTGGGTGTATCCACATGACTTCCCCTGTCTCCAATGTTAAGGGAACGAGACCCTTATTATCTTGAGTTATAGCTGAAGGATGCCTGACTTTCAACCGTGGCGCAGGGGCTGGATAGGTCCCGTCAGGAACTGTGACCTTTTGGGTACTGCCGAATTCGAGAGTCACCATATTGGCAGTGACTTTCTTCTGCTCTGTCTTCAATGTCAGAACCCCGGCATCGATTAAGGCTTGTATTCTGTCCTTGAGGACATAGCACTTGTCAGTAGGATGGTGAATCATCCTATGGTAGAGACAGTATTTGAGATCATTTGTGCGTCCTATTTTATTAGGACGTCGAGCATCTGGTAGCTTGATTTTATTCCCTTTGTGGAGCAGATGGAATATCATGACCACCTGATCATCTTTGAAGGAGTACTGTTTTGGAGGGAATTTAGGCTCCTGATTGTTGAAGCCGCCCTTCTTGGCCTTCGACTGCACGTCCCCGGACAATTCCACAGACATAGTCTCTTTCCCTTTAGCTTGAGAAGACTGCGGTAGGTCGCTACGTCCTTTACTGTTCATACCCCATTTGCCTCTAGGGGTGGATGGTTCGAACTTTTTAGCCGACTTTTCGGCTATCTCAGCTTGTTCGACCAATTCTTTCCAAGTGTGGGCCTTGACAACCCCCATGCGAACTTCTACTTGGTCCAGGAAGTTGTGCCTACATGTCTGTAAGAGCATGGGTAGTGGCATCCCTGCTGGGCACATCAAGGATAAGTTTCTGAACCGTTCAATGTAGTCACGGACAGATTCGCCCTTCTTCTGTATGGTGGAGAGGAGCTTGTCCATGGTCACTTCGGTATCGTCCTCATAGAAACGAGAGATGAACCGGGTTTCCAGGTCGATCCAGGATTGATAGAGCCCGGAGGGAGACTTCGGAACCAGTCAAATGCCACCCCCTTTAAGGTGCCAATGAACAGCCTAGCTATGATGGCGTCGTTGCTTATAACATTACCAGTCTGAGACCGGAAGTAGTAGATGTGCTGATTTGGTGAACTCTTACCATCATACGTATGCAATGTTGGTGGTTTGAACTTCGGTGGATATGGCACCGAATCCCACTCCAATGGGTAAGGACGGACTGCCACTACTTTCTTTAATTCATCCCTCTGAGCTAGGGACGCAATTTAAGCTTGGAGACCTTTAAGGACTTCAGCGTCTTAAGAAGAACCCTCCTTGGATTTCTCGATCTTTAGCTGATCATTGCTAAAATGTTCCTCCTCGTCGTGATTGCTCCTGGCATCATTGTTATTTTGATTGCTGAGGAGTTGAGCAAGCATCTGTTGAATATTGTCCAGAGCTTCTTGCTGGGTCTTGGAAGTTTGCTCCTAAGCTTCCAAACGTCGACGAAGGTCGTCGTTAACATTATCAGCCATGTTGACTGACGCTCTATCTGTTCGCACTAAGCTAACTGTCGCTGAAGAGGTGTACCCACTGTCTTCATCTTCTTCATCCGATGGTTGGAGTGCTCTCCTGGGCTCCGGCGAGGCTAGGGCCGTTGAGGAAGAAGGCTGTTCATAACTGTAGGGTATCACCACCCTAGATCGGGTGTTTCGGAAAACACCCTCTTCATGCACCAAGACTTCGCCTAAGCCTGGGCTGTAATCTGGATCTGGGGAGCTGTAGGGGGTGTCGTCAGATGCTTGTCTTCCTCCGCGCAGCTCTCGTCCCCTTCCGGTTATATTGACGGATGCAGAGGGTGGATCTCGCGAGACGCTCCTTTTATGATATTTCACCGGGGCCTGTACCGATAGTCGATCAAAAACTGAACGTCGTCCTTGAGGGGTACCGGAGATTGGTCTCAGTCGGCAGTGGACTGAGTGGACTGTCACCAGCTGACATCCTACTTGTTGACAACAGGAGGAAGAGATTTATTTATTTGTCAAACAATCCAGCGCAGAGGCTCTTTTTGATCGCGCATAGGACGATGTCCTGCTCCTTTTACCCCCACAGAAGGGATTAGCACGGAATAGTGCTTCAGTTCTAACTTCACCACAAAGCGCGAGCTTAGCGCTTGACGAACCGGAGAGTGCTTTGCCCGCTATGCTGCTGCGGAGGCAATTAGCCTTGGATAGTACTTTGGTTCTAGCTTCGTGGCCATGAACCTTGCGCGTACGCCATGGTACAGTAGCTTCGCTCATGAGAACGAGGCCAGCGCAAGGTGTTGCTGCTCTTGAATTGGGCGACGGTATGATTGCCGTCGTGACTTCGCGGCTGGCAGCATTGTTGGAGCAGATAGGCATCTTGCCTTTTTCTTCGCGAGAGAGACGCGGTTTTAGCGTAACTACGCCTGAGGCTTTGCCCAGAGACTTCTGTTTAGGCCTCCACATCTGCTTTGGCAGAGGATACTTAGGTTCGCATGGAACCTGATCAGCGACACGCAAGGCTGAAGGGTGTTGGCAGAATTCTGCTTCTGATTTCTGTTCTGAAACCTTAGTCATGGAGACCTTCCTATGCTTTCGTGCTCGAAGCATTAGGCCACCCCCAGAGAGGACTTCTTCAAATCTTCCTTGATCGAACTGAACCACCAAGTTCTCGAAAGTGCAGGACCTGGGCTGCGGGCGTGCTTTTTTTGTTGCGCCAGAGAACTGCAGTAGGTTCGCAGGGAGCCTTTTCTGTCTCCGCAGAGACTTTCTTTGAAGATTTAGCGAGAGGGGCTCTGGCTGCACCGGCTTTTCTGATTTCAGAGTTAGACCCGAAGGTCTGTTTGCCGCATTGCGACACTTGATTCTCGGCAGTGGAGAATACGTTCCCTAGCGGAGTCGCCATCTTGTCTTCCATTGATTTGCAAAGGGGAAAACTTACAATAAAAAGGGTTGATGAGCTAAATTACAAGTATTCTAAAAGATTACAAGTAGATCTCCTTAGAGATTCTAGAGAAGTGTGCCGATAGGAGTCTGGTCAGCGCGCGACCACTTTATCCCTTTGACGATGCGAGCGATGAGATTCCCTTCTCGCCTGGTTCGGGGAATCAGAGAACAGAAGGTTGGTAGAACCCTCTTGCTACTTCTCAAAACCGCCTTCAATTAGAAATTTCTTCTCGCCTGGTTCTGGAGATTCCTTGAGAAGAAGGTATTAGGGTATCAGCACCCTGATTAGAGAAGTAATTCTCTAAAAGTCTCTGAATTCTTGTGCGCACGGTGCGTCGTGAAGAAATCTCTGCTTGTGGAGTCCTCTCTCAAGCGTATTGCGTGTGTCCCTCTTCTTCTAGAGGTGGTCCTCTATTTATAGAGAGAACAGGGGTATAATTGTCCCTTGAAAATATGGAAACAGATTGAATCAAATCTATTTAAATCTCGAAAATAGCCTTGCTGCGAGGCTAGGATCAGCTTCTGCGAAGCTAGAAGTAGCAGGTCGGTTGATCCTCTTGATCTGTTTTGATCCTTTCCATATAATTGGAAGATTTTCCCTGATCCTCTTACTCGTTTTAGAACAGTCAAGAGATTGTGGCAATCAACTGCCAAATTTGATCTCAGATTTGATCTTGATTAGATTTGATCTCAATCCTGATTAGATTTAATCTCATCTAGAGATTTGATTGGTCAAGGGTTGACCATAGCAGACCAGCAGCGGCGCTGCCCGCAGCGGTGCTGGAGGCAGTATCTGGCGAAGTTAGAGGAAAGCTTCTTCGGCGGAGCTAGATGTCATCTGTTGGGAAGCTATCATATACTCTTTCTGCGCGTTGCGCGTGGCTTCAGGCGGAGCTAACTCTCTCTGCGGAGTTACGCTTCAGCAGTTCAAGCGAAGCTATGAGTTAATTTCCTGGCGGAGCTGTAAATGGCTTCAATGGGAAGTTGAATGATCTTAGCCTCTCAGGCGAGGCTATCCCTTTGGGCTCATGTAATGCTAAAGTGCTAGCATCTTTAGACCTGCTGAGGTCTGTTTAGAAACAATCCGGGTTTACTGTCTACTTGCTGGATCAGTGGAGTCCAAGTTGCTTCCCTGTCCCTCGGAGACGGGTGAAAACTGGTCTTCAGCTCGTCTGTCACTTGTCTTTTGTAAATGTCAACAAGTTTAGACATTGTTTGGACCAATAAGAATCTTATCTTTTTTAAGTGTCAACACTATTCATCTCTTGTATCATTCATACTTATCAATTTTCTTCTTTGAATCAAGAAGACAATTGAGCACCTCAACTCTTATCTAGAGGAATATAGAAGAGAAGTTCTAGAGCTCTTAATTGAAATCTGGCTTTACTTCTTGATTTGAGTTAACCATTTGCATTATTTATTTTAATTATTGCATTTCTGTATTAGATTAGCATTACACCTATTCACCCCCTTCTAAGTGTACTTTCACCAGTTAGGAGCTTTTTAGGTCTATGTTTACCTTAGAATAGGCTTGATTGATTTTTCTTTTTTTATATGTTTATTTCTTTTTGTTTGTTTTGTTTTGTGTGAAATAGATTATAACCCTAAATTCTCCAACTTTAATATTAATCCATATTTCACCCTGACCAATCTTGACTCGGATATTACCAACCTGACATTTCATAACTTGACTCAACCAAATATGTCAGATTGGTGTTATCCAACTCAACATACTCTCCAATCTCAGTATTATGAATAAAATTGGAACAATCGTCTCAACTCTTCATCAAGTCAATGGGGATACAGTACCCTCAAGTCATATTGCCAACCACGTTGTCAACATTTAGCTTTATATACTCTTTTTTCTGAACAACCACTTGAAGAAAAAACTGAGTTAGAAAAGAGTATGGAAGCCTTGCATGAGGCCGAACGACAATTCTAAAACATGGTGGACTCACTACTCCCACAAAATTTTCAAATTCAAGATCCAGATTCCTTTTTGCAAGTCCCCCCATAACAAGAAGAACCTATTACCTTAGAAAAGAGTATAGAAGCCTTGATTCAGTGTCAAAATAATTTCATCCAATCAAATTTTGATTTTACCCAGTCTATCGATAGGTTAGAAGCAAAAATAAGTCAATTGGCCAACACTTATAGGAATGAGAAAACTCTCTCTTATCAATATTTGACCAATCATGATATCTCTAACCCTATTGATCTTGCCAAAGAGTCATGTTGTTTTGAAATCCAAGATTCAATTTTACCACAACATCTTGAACTTGGCCAATCTCAAATCTTTGACAAATTGGCAAAATTTCATGTCAATGAAATTGAACTTGAATTTGAATGTGACCCTGATCCCAAACTTTGTGATTTAGTTCCAATTTTTAAATCTATGTTGACTCCGGTATCCTTACCCGATTTGGATCATTTCCTGAGCCAACATTGTTTCCCGAACCTATAAATTTTGAACATGAACCACTAATTTTGCAAAGTCACATTCTGTTGATGGAAAATGAATGTAAACTTCAATTCTTTGATTTGACTCAACTCTTGAGCCATACCCGATTCTAGAACTTAAACTTGGTTTAAATCAATTCTATGGGTCTATATTGGTTCCTAAATCTTTCACTCTCGAATTCAAATCAACCACTCTATTGAGTCACATTCCATTGTTGGATCAATGTGTTGAGCAATATAACTCTTAGATGGTTTACCAAAATCGGTCATATAATCGGGATGATTTTCATGTTAGGATCTTACATGAGCCTATTTATATTGAGGGTTATAACAATGTTAATGTGTTAGAGATCAAAAGTGAAATCCTTCGAACACCACATTCATTAGATTGGGCAGCAACGCTTGCACCAATTAACCCACCACTGGAACCACCACAATGAGGTAACATATTTTCTTCTCTTTCTCTTTTTCATGCATATATTCCAGTTATACATCGAGGATAATGCATGAGATAGGTGTGGGGGAGGGTTTTACTAACATAGGTTTTTCTCTTTGTAAAAAAAATTGAAAGGAAAATAATATTTTGACCTATTTTTGTAAAAATTAAGTTAATCTTAAGGAATAGGGGAATCATAATCAGAATTTTTTAGTACTTCATCAAAATAACATTATTTGTTTCATTTGTAGGTTTAGGAGAAAAAATTGAAAAGTAATTTGATCTTGATTTTTATATTGATGAAATGTGCACTTTTTTACATACACTTACACACTTATGATTCAAAATAAAGACTCTTGTGCCTTAATAAAAAAAATTTATTTATATGTCAAAAAATCATTTGATTAAACTGGGTAGTTGTGCATCATAAAGTATAAGTATTCACGCCTAAAAGCGATTCATGTCACAAATAAAACCCTTAGTTTTGTGGTCTTGTTTGCTTGAGTTCTTAAAGTTCTAGGGATGTTTTCTCACCCGGTGGCCCTAAAAATATCCGATTTGGGAATACTGATCCAAGGCTCGTTACATGGGCGAATTAGAAAGTCTAATAGAACTAAGGGATATTACCACCATAAATAAAAAATAAGGCATTATAGTTGAAGAATCCTAAGTCAAAAATTCATGGTCAAAAAAGTGCCTATAATTTAAGATAAAATAATAGACTAGATGAGAAATACAGTTTGAATTTTCACCCTGATTGATAAATAAATTTCTGCATAGAGACTAAGTATAATAATGAATAGTTAGGTGATCCTAATACTTATAAATTACTTGTAGTTACAAGAATTCTTCAAATATTTTTTCTCTCTTTCAAAATGTGTTTTGAAAATAACTAACACTTCGTTTTTCTTTCTTTTATGAATTTTATAGGTGCAATTCGCTGAAGATCCTCACGAGAGAAAACTCATCCTCTAGGGGTAACCTAGAGGTTTAACGACTTATTGTACATGCTAAGTTTAGCCGTGATTCCTATGAAAGTGAGTTAGATTAGGTTAATTTAGTTTTTTTTTCATTTGTTTTTCTCTAAAGAGAGCAAAAGATAGGTATGTGAGTGTGATTACTCATCAATTTGCATATTTACACCATATTCTCACATTTATTTTAATAAAACTCTGCTATTTAACCTCCTCTTCGTTTATTAGTGTGCACTTATTTACTTAGTGATTAAGGAGAAGAAGAGCCCAAAAAAATCAAGGATCCTAATTAAATTCGGAGTCGAAATCAATTAATTTTCAAGTAAAGAGAAGAAACGAATAATTTCAGAATGTCCACTTTTCAAATCAAAATTCTGAGAATATATATTTAGATAACTGGATGAGTCGAAGTTGCAGAAGGAAACACAGCGTCATTAGAGTCTATAATGCCACATATTCTTCGGATTACCACAGAAATGTGGCAATTCTAGGGCGGTTCCCTTTGTGTTTTGATCTCCAACTTTGATTTATTAATTCCCTGGGTATTCTCCTATAAACATCCTATTGGAGGCAGAGGCAAAAAGATATCTCAGAAATATAGACACAGAGATCAAACATAGGGTTTTACTTTAGTTTAGACTTTTCTTATATTTTCTTTTTCTTTGTAATTTAAATTAGATAGAGATTCATGAGAGAGAGAGAGAGAGAGAGAGAGAGAGAGAGAGAGAGAGAGAGATAATTGATGTAAGTTCCTCCTTTTTCTTAGTGTTTATTTATCTAATCAAAAATTGCTTACTTTATTTTGTGCATTTTTCTTCATGGTTTAAGTTTATTAATCTTCTAGATTACTTTTTTCTCTCTGGATTTCTAAATACATATGAATATTATATCTTTGGAATAGCCTTGCCACTGTGAGTGCTACCGATAGCTCAAGATGATGGATTCCTTCTTTTTCTGTATTAATTTATGCTTGCTCTTTGAGTTTTGATGATATAATATGGATGAGAATTGAGTTTTTCTTATGGGTTATGCACTGATTACCTTTAATTCAAAGTGAACCGTTACTAAATATCTAAGATTAGACAATCATCTGAAAAGGTAAGTGATCTTTTGGAATATTTAGTAGATTTTATCCATGAATTTTTTCTTTTTAATTCTCTTTTGAAAACAAAAAATACAAACTTATCCTTTTTATTTCTTCTTCCTAATTTTTCTAACTTAACATAGTTTTCTTTTTATCTTTTTCAAAACAAAGAAGAACAGCTTAATCAATTTAGTTATTTAAAATATACCGAAAAGCTTGCATCATATCCCTCTTTGTGGATCACGACCCGCATATCTACTGTTATCGCGATTAAATTGCGATAAGCCAAAGTAACACTTTCAATTACAGATTACACATTTTAATATCTCGGTTGTTTTCCAATCAGCACACAGCCTTGTGCATGCTAGTATCAGCAGTCGACAATAGGCTATCGACTGTCCTGGTATATAGATTGATATAAATCTTTAATTTATAAAATCAAAATAAATTTTTATAAAATACACAAAAGTAAGTTCATATAAATAAATTTGAGCACAAATATGTTTCATTAAAATCAAAGCATATTTCAAACATTTGAACTTCTTTTTTAGATTTTAAATTTATTTTGAAATAAAAACTATTTAAACTTGATTTTCTGAAAAATATACTTTAAATCAAAACAAGTTTATTCTAACACTGTATAAATACAAAAAAAAAATTTCTCAAACTTCATTTAAGATCTAATGTGTATGGACAACACCAATATACATTCTAGACAATAAAACTTGTTTTAGAGAATTTCTTCTCATAAAACTAAATAAGATTCATACTTATTTTGTTTAAACCAAAACTAAATCTAATATCAAACTTTGGAGGGTGTGTGTGTAAGGTTGAGAAATTAAATATAACCTAAACTTTACAAGAATCTAAATAACTTACAAACACTTATACAAACTTCAAGCCTTCTTGATCTGGATCTTCTTCTTCAAATCGGTGTCGACCAGTGCATCTAATCGATTATCAAATTTTTAATTTACAATCAGAGTTGAATTTTTAGAAACTGCATTCATTTATTTCTTAAAATCACATTTTATATTAAAATACATTTTTAGAGATTTTTCTAAATTTATCAAAACTCCACCAGATTTGGTGTCGACCGTATAGCCGGTATTCCAGGATTTTTATTTTAAAAACGGATTGAATTTTTGAAATTTGATTTCACCATGCGTCTTAATATAATATTTTTAATTTTTGAGAATTTTGGGATTCATTTCGAGTTACTTCAATTTTCGGGCTTTTCCGAAGTTTTCAGTGTTCTACCAGATTCCTAAATTTTATCTAGATAATTTCATTTCTATTTTCTATTTTTTGTTTTTTCCCTCTTCCACTAATAATTTTCTCCTCTGTTTTCTTTTCCTAAAAATTTCCTCAAAATTTCTCAGTCACTCAATAAATATCCCATTAAAATTTTTCTCTCTCCTTATTTATGACGAGTACTCAGCTCGTATCAAACGCGGACCTCAGTCCCGCGTCTAAGCTCAAACTCAACTAGACGCGGGTCTGGTTTTTGATACGCAGAGACCCCCCCTCATTTAATTACTTTCTCAATCAATCAAAATCACCATCTGTTACATCTCCCACTCATTCTCTCTCCTCTTCAACGCAACTCTGCATTTTCCATCAACGCGGATTGATTTTCATGTTTGGTCAATTTGACCAGACGTGGGCCAGGTTTTGAAAGTACACCTAGAGGGGGTGAATAGATGTAGGGCTAATCTAATGACAAATGATGTGAAATTAAAAATAAATTGTAAAACACTTAGTGTAACCAAAAAGTGTAGCCGAATTTTCAGTGAAGGGCTCTGGACTATCTCCTCTAAATAAGAGTTGAGATGCTATGTAAAACTCTCTTGGTTCAACACAAGTGAGGTACACAAACAATACCAAGCATATGTGTATGAATGAACAATATGGAATAATGCTAGGTAAATATAAGAGAGAGTTAGGAGATAGTGGATCAATCGCAAACACAAGAATATGTTTGGATGTTCGAGCCACTGCTCTACGTCCCCGCCTTCACACAAAAGGATTTTCACTATATCGTCCACACAGGACTTCCCACACAAGGAACCTCCACTGAGGATTTGGGTAATATAAACTTGGAGTACACAACTCCTCTCTCAACCAACAACAACCTCTGCACTAGAGGTAAGGCACAACAATAATCACCTCTACACTTAGAGGGATGGGCGCTTAGCCAAACAACAATCACCTCTCACTAAAGGGATGAGGCTCAAAGCCAACACTCCAATCACAATCATCTCTACACTTAGAGAGATACCAACACAACCAAACTCAACCTCCATAATCACCTCACCAACAAATACAAGAAAGGTTACAACTCTTGGTGGTCTCAACAACCACAAACTAATTTTCCCATAAAATAAAGATCCTAATAGATAGGATAGATAGATAACTCAAGTGTGAGAGAATAAAGTGTTTGGAACAAAGAAAAATACTTGGGAAAATCTCCACATAGATATTGAAATCAAGACAAAAAACTAATTCCCAAAGACTCTCTTTTCTTTGAATATTCCAACACTTTAAAAACAAATAAAAATAAATCTTTTAACCACAAAAACTCTTGTTGAAAGACTCTTGAAAGATGAAAAAAATTCTCTTCTAAAATCTTGGTGAAATCAGCTAAGAAGGGGGCTATTTATAACCCTCCAAAAAATCTGTCCGTTGGCAGCAGGAAAGGGCATAATTGCCCTTTCGGTTGACCGCCCACCGGCCAACGATCATTTTTATGACCGTTGTGTCTCCTGTCGACCATCCAGTCGACCGGGCCTGGATACAGAGAGCAGATGCTCTCTGCCGGTCTACCGCCCAGTTGACCGGGGCCAGTTCCAGAGAGTAGAGCTCTCTGGCGGTCGACCGGGTCGGTCGACCGGCCCTCCAGCCTATAAGGCCTGTGCACGTTCGTGCACATCAGTCGACCGGACCGGTCGACCGACTTCTGCCTCGGTCGACCGTCTGGTCGACCGACAAAAGGCCAGGTCACTATTTTTAAGGGATTAAAAATTTGTCTTTTTATCTTCTATTAAATCCCATAAAATCACATAAATTCTACAAAAATAAGTTCTTATAAGATCTTTGAAATACAAATATGTGTGACTAAAATTCAACACATATTACAAACTATTTGAACCATTTTTGTGATATTGAAATTTGGCTTTTAAACGAAAGCCGTATTTTTCAAAAACCAAACTTTGAAATGGAAACCGTTTTCTCTAAAACCCATTTAAATACAAAAATATGATATTGAAACAATCTTTGAAGTATGTTTCATATGGATAGAATCCAATATACATAAACGATATATATATCTATATTTTTGACATGAAATCCAAAACCGGTTAAACCAATAACTTTGAAACTTGTATGTGTATGTGAAGTTTAGCATATAAACACTATCTAATCTTTATACAAGATATAAAACTACTAAACACAAACTGAGGTCTTCTTGTAAAACTCCTTCTCTAAGTCGACTCAATCCAAACGCGATCCAATGAGCTTGACTTCAACCGAGTACTAAATGCGATCTTGACGCTCGAGCTCTTGAATCAATATGTGAAAGCTCCAAAACTCCTTTGTTGAAGCTAAACACCTACTAATATCTTGATCAAATATCTGAAACTAAATATCATAAGATTATTAGTAAATTATAACTACATGAGTTAAACATCATCAAAACTAGAGTGATGGGCCTCTGAGCCAACAATCTCCCCCTTTTTGATGATGACAAAACTCATGGAGTTATATATGCATGGATAAAAGTTAAGCTTCATAGAAGCCCCCCTTAACTCATGCATAGCAATAAACAATAAAGATATTCAATGTATGCATGAAATAAATAACATATATGTGCATAAATGAAGAATACTTTTTGCATAAACAAAACATATATGCTTTTGATACCAATTTAAAACAAAACATATATGCTCTGATACCAATTGAAAAAATAAACATGCATATATAAATTCTCAAAATGCTTCTTTCCCTTTTTGTATGAAATAAGGAAATGAAAAAACATGCATATAAATGAAAAATAAACATGCATATATAAAATTCCAAATTCTTCTCCCCCTTTTTGTCAAATCAACAAAGGGGCATAAATAAACTCAAAAACAATTTTCTCCCTTTTTGTCAAATCAAACAAGAAGGATGTATATGTGATATACATTCATGAATAGGAGAGACGTAAAGTTAACTCCCCCTGCATACATGCATTACATGAAAACGAGATGACTAAACCCTAATCACATAACGCATAATATAAAATATATAAAAAGAGATGTGAAGCTCCCCCTACACACGTGTAAGACATACCAAAGAGAGGTCAATCACTTCAATATAAATACACTCAACATGAATCTATATAAAGAGAAGATGTTAAGCTTCCCTTACATATAAGCAATAGCATATCAAACATTATGATACCAATTAAAAAATATATCAATTTATGATAGGGTATACATTGAAACATTATGATACCAATTTATGACACCAATTAAAAATAAGCAAAGCATTCTTGAGATACCAATTGAAAGTAAACAAAATTTTAAGATTACTGAAAGAACCAATTGAAAAAAATCTTGATACCGATTTAAGATGTCTTGTAAATCTTGATACCAATAGAAAATAAAACATTGTATGTTTTGATACCAATTGAAATATATATATATATATATATATATATATATATATATATATATATATATATATATATATATATATATATATATATATATATATATATTGGACATCTTGAAGCCAATTGAAAGTAAAAACCAAATTGTTTTAGGTAAACATAACTCATATCAATATAGATACTAATTTAGAATGAAACATGATACCAATATTGAAAATGTTAGCATATACCAAAATAAAGTATTTTTCATCATAAAGAATGGGAGTAAGATATCAATTGAAAATGAAATCGATTGAAAGATACCAATTGAAAGATAAAACATGAACTTTCTCCCCATTTATGAAATACCAATAAAAATAATGCATAAGCTTGTATAAGATACCAATTGAAAAATAATTGACATTAAAGACTAAATCAAGCTTAGCATGAACATAATTTGTACTTTAAGATGTAAAGATATTAGTAAGCACAATCAAATCACATATATATGTATGAAAATGTAAATTCCAATTGAAATTGATACTATTGAAGTTTGAAGTATACATATATAGAAAACACAATATGAGTATATAAAAATATATTAATTGTGATACCAATTGAAAATACAATGAGAATCAAATGTATAACTCATAAATACCTTCCTTTCATGCACATGTTAAAAAGATTTTCAATTAGGCATACAAGGCATGGTCGCCTAACTAACCGCCCTTAGGATGGAAAGGGTTTTCAAAATATGAATTTGGAAACAATTTTAGTATAATTGAAAACTCTTCCAAAATGAAGAAATACGCAACTAGTTTTGTGATAATCTTGAAAACTAGTACGAAGTCCTTCAAGTAAGGAATAAAACAAGTATATATCCATGAAAACATGAAAATCACTCAACAATTGACACTCAAAGTCTATAAGACATATATAAAGCTCATAAAAATAAAATCATGAGTAAACAAGAATGATATGAGTGTAAGAGTTATGTAATCAACAAAATCATAGAAATGGGGCATTTAAGCTCAAATGAAATTCCTTATCAAACATGAAAATCATCAAAACTAAATATACTGCAAGGTATATGTATGCTTAGTTAAAACTAAAGTATACATGTATATCCCAAACACAATTGAGTCTACAAAGAATTTTGCATAAAAAGCAAAAGACTCAAGGGTATACATGTATATCTAAAGTTTTAACCAAAGCTAACATATACATGAAACTAGACATATTAAAATGAAAACATGTACAAAATAGGGAATACAAGTTGAAATGTAAGAATCATCAAAACTAGGCTAGCACAAACATATAAAAAATCAAATGTAGCTCATTAGTTGTATAAGTATATACACAAGTTTTAATGAAAACTACATCTAAACATATAATCAAAACATGAAGTGCAAAAAGAGTCATAAACATAAACCAATATGATCATTAGGCTAAATGCACATGTTTTAGAGTTATGATATACACAATAGCTAAACTAAAGTGAGCACACAAAAGTAATGGTCCATATAAATATCGGTGTATCTCAAATACTACATATGTATATCACAAGTCTAAATATCATGATATTTAACATAATAATCATGAAAAATCAAAACATGCTAAAAATCAACAATATGAAAGCATGTACACTAAATGGGAGTTAGAGACAGTTACCAAAGCCATTAGGACTAATCTCTAGATCTCCAAACCATGGTGGTCCTTCCACCAAACTCTCCTTGAAAGCGATGCACCCAAAAATGTCACCATATAGCTCAGAACGCATTCACATCAAGGCACCAACACATCTCACGTCATGTGAGAGCCCATACCTATATCAAATAAAAGAGGAGTGACTTTTGGTACCCATACCTTATTGGGTCCATGGGGGTTAGCACCTTTCCTAACCCAAACAAACTTATTTGCAAAATTTGAATCATTTAATCTATTATAACAAAATTTTGCAAGGTGCCCTTACGTCCACAATGTGTACAAGTGTACACATGAGCATACATGGTGTCATGTGTGTGAGCATGAGAAGCATGTATATGCCATGTATGGTGTGCATGCATATGTGGAACTTATTTCTTTCGAAACATATATTCCAACCATGTGTGGTTCATGGCACATTGGTTCAAAGTGGAGCCCAAACAATCAACACTCTTCTTTAACATACATATACATTTTCAATAATAGTAGAAGAGGTGGAGTATGCAATAGGTATACTAGATAATGAAGCATGGCAAACATAAGTATCTAAATTATTTTTCAAGGAAATATTTTCCTTAGAAACTAAATCCAATTTCTTTGAAATTAAAACAATTTTATTTTTCAAAGATTCATTCTCTTTTAAAACAAAATCAAGTTTTGAAGATAGAACTCCATTTTCCTTCAAAACATCATCACAATCATTTTTACTTTTTATGATTTTGTTTTCATTTAAGACAAGATCAAGTTGGGATTTCAGTGAGTCCCTTTCATTAGAAATTTTAACTTTTTCTTGCAAAGCCAAATCAAGTTTTGAAAATAAATCCTTATTCTCTTCTTTAGTTTAAAGCTTTTCTTTTTCAAGAGTTGATATTTTTGTAATAGGTTTTCACAAACAAGAGATAGTTCTTCATTTAATACATTGGCATCAACATAATCATCACCAGAAGAACTAGAACTACCATCTAGTTAACTTTTCGAATTTACCTCAAGGGAGTCATTCCCTTGGACCATGTAGCAATATTGGTCGGACTCATCTCCACTAGATTCCTCCTCCACATATTTCGGCATTTGAAGCTTTGGAGAGGTCAAAGTGTTCCACACTGCAAAAGCGGAATCACAATGAGAAATCATAAAAAATAATCTTTGCTTGGTGTGTTTCTAAGTCCTTTAGGGCTTGTGCATTGGCCTCTATATGCTTGTTATTATCAAGATAGGATTTCTTGGTAGTAGCAAGGTACACATGCATTCCTAGGTTTTTATGTACATACTCATTCTAAGTTTCCACATATCAATGTTAGAAACATCAAACATGGGAGGGGCAAGGTAATCCATGAGTGTGTGTAAACAAGTATGTGTAAATTCAAATCTAGATTAGCTAACCAAGATCTCACTCCTAGGTGGTTAAACCTAATATCAAGAGCGTAGGCTCTGATACCAATTAAAAGTACACCTAGAGGGGGGTGAATAGGTATAGGGCTAATCTAATGACAAATGATGCGGAATTAAAAAACAAATTTCAACATACTTAGTGTAACTAAAAAGTATAGTCGAATTCCCAGTGAAGGGCTCTGAAATATCTCCTCTAATTTCCTCTAAATAAGAGTTGAGGTGATATATAATGCTCTCTTGGTTCAACACAAGTGAGGCACACAAACAATACTAAGCATATATGTATGAATGAACAATATGAAATAATGCAAGGTAAATAAGAGAGAGTTAAAAGATATTGGATCAATTGCAAACACAAGGATATGTTTCGAGGTTCAGCCACTGCTCTACGTCCCTGCCTTCACACAGAAGGATTTTCACTATATCGTCCACACAAGACCTCCCACACAGGGAACCTCCACAATCACATCTACACAAGAGGGTTACTAACAAATACAAGGAAGGTTACAACTCTTGGTGGTCTCAACAACCACAGTATAATTTTCCCACAAAACAAAATCCTAATAGGTAGGATAGATAGATAGCTCAAGTGTGAGAAAATAAAGTGTTTGGAACAAAGAAAAACACTTGAGAAAATCTCCAGATAGATATTGAAATCAAGACAAAAACCAATACCCAAAAGACTCTCTTTTCTTTAAATTAAAACTCTTGCTGAAAAACTCTTAAAAGATGAAAAAAATTCTCTTCTAAAATCTTGTGAATCAGCTAAGGAGGGGGTTATTTATAACCCTTCAAAAAATCTACCCGTTGGCAGCAGGAAAGGGCAGAATTGCCCTTCCGGTTGACCGCCCAGTCGATCGGTCAATGGTCATTTTTATGACCGTCGGGCCTGGATACAGAGAGCAAATGCTCTCTGTCGGTCGACCACCTGGTCGACAGGGGCCAGTCTGCTCTCTGGCGGTCGACCGGGTCGGTCGACCGGCCCTCCAGCCTATAAGGCCTATGCACGTTCGTGCACATCGGTCGACCAGACCGGTCGACCGACTTCTACCTCAGTCGACCGTCCGGTCGATCGGCAGAAGGCCAAGTCACTATTTTTAAGGGATTAAAAACTTGTCTTTTTTATCTTTAATTAAATCTCATAAAATCACATAAATTTCACAAAAATAAGTTCTTATAAGATCTTTCAAATACAAATTTGTGTGACTAAAATTCAACACATATTACAAACTATTTGAACCATTTTTGTGATATTGAAATTTAGCTTTTAAGTGAAAACCGTATTTTCCAAAAACCAAACTTTGAATGGAAAACCGTTTTCTCCAAACTCATGTAAATACAAAAACATGATATTGAAACAATCTTTGAAGTATGTTGCATATGGATAAAATTCAATATACATAAAGGATATATATATATCTATTTTTTTAACATGAAATCCAAAACTGGTTAAACTGAAAACCAAAACTAATAACTTTAAAACTTGTGTGTATATGTGAACTTGAGCTTATCAACACTATTTAATCTTTACACAAGATTTAAAACTACTAAACACAAACTGAGGTCTTCTTGTAGAACTCCTTCTCCAAGTCAACTCGATCCAAATGTGATCCAACGAACTTGACTCCAACCGAGTACTAGATACGATCTTGACGCTCGAGCTCTTGAATCAACAATTGAAAGCTCCAAAACTTCTTTGTTGAAGCTAAACACCTACTAATATCTTGATCAAATATCTGAAACTAAATATCACAAAATTATTAGTAAACTATAACTCCATGAGTTAATCATCATCAAAACTAGAGTGATGGGCCTCTAGGCCAATAGGTTTGACATAAGATGCGGCTCTCATGAGACGCAGGTCTGGGTTTTTATGAGACAAGGGTATCAATTGTAATTTTCCACCCACCTATATATATACACATGTATACTTACCCCTTTCTCTCTCCTTTCATTATTTCCTTCTTCTTCTTCCTTCAAAATGAAAAACAACAATACAACCATTGTGCCCCCTCATTTGGCCAGCCCCTTGGCTGGCACCCTAGGCCACCACTACCACCACCAACCCAACACCATCCCTTCTCCTTCTTTCTCTCTACTAAAACTGCACCATCAACACCAACCTCCTTTCTTCTTCCCCACCAAAATCCATCTTCACCACCATCTTCTCCTCCACCTCCACCACTACGTCCATCACCAACTTCACCAAGCACTCCTCCGCAAGCTCTCTTATTCTAGCCAATTATTGCTTTCCAAAATAATGTTTCGTCAACCCCCAAAATTCCCCCCACCAATTACACTTGCACCCTATACCCTCCTCTTTGGGCGCCAACTGTCGCCCCCTCCCAGGCCTGGCCGTCGGCTGCCCCTACCGCCGGCGAGCCACCTTTGGCCGACCATCAGTTCGGCTCAGACTCCTCCCTCCTCTCTTTCCCTTTTCATTTTCTTCTTTCCTTCTTTCTTCTTTCTTTCCTTCATTTCTTTTTCTCTCTCATTTCTTTCTCCCTCTCAGTTTTCTATAACAGAATACTTCTTCTCTTTCCTTGCTCCCTTGGTTACAGTCTCTCTCTCAATCTCTCATGCACTCTCTTTCTATCTCCCTATGTCTTACTCTCCTCATTGATTTTTTCTCTCTCTCGCGTTGGCTACTGAACGCAGGACTCATCCCCCGCGTTCAAGTGCCCGCCACTTGTTAAATACGATATTCACATTTTAGCTCTGTGATGTGAGGCTCGGCCTTTGCGCAGCGTGATCTTCACATTCATGATGTTCGCGTAACGTAACTCTCGTGTATACGATCCCCGCATTCTTTGTCCCTTGATTCCTCTATCTCCTCTCTTTCTCTCTGTGTGTGTGTGTGTTTGTGTGTGTGTATATAATTTTCTTTTAATTGAATGCGTTCATGCATTGGTTATTGGAAGTTCTGGAGATCAAGGATTTATGGTTTTTTCTGTATTTAGGCGAGTGTTCTCGCTTTTCTGGATACCCTGCTTCGACAGGCGTTTTACTGTATTTTCTGGGACTTTGAATTGTGTTTTCGAACATGTGTAGTTGTATAGTGTGATGTATTTGTATTCTATGGATTGATGCTTGCAACCACGTAGTAAATATTCTATATATGTGTTGTGTGGTACTAACATCTCCTGCAGGTACTCTTGCCTACGGGCCCAGCCTCCAGCCCCGCTCTGCTTCTATACTAGCTTTCGGGCTAAACTCTCTGGTTTTCTAACTTCGTTGGGAGCCTAGCTAAGTCGTGTGACTGTGATACCTCGTCAGGCACGGCTTACTACGCTTCTGCTTGCTCAACCCCCTGGGTTTTAATAGCTATATCCTGTGTCTGCGAGCCAAGCTTAATTGCGTAGCCTCATCAGGCTCGGTCTAGTTATACACTTATTTGCTTAACCTCCGGGCTTAACCTCTCTAAGGTTTATTAAAGTGCTCTGGACTTTCAAGCTATGCCTGAAAAGGCCGCTTAGCGCTCAGCGTTTTACCACTAAACACGCCCAGGCGGAACTCTGTCAGATTTTAGACTTGCATCTTAAGCCGAGTCATTTCTAAGTTCCATTGACGCTTTGGTGATAAACTCTGTTCGCTGATCTTGTCCCTAACATTGCTTAGCTCCACGTGAATGTTCATTTGCTTGCTAATTACCTGCTTGCCAGTTTATCTATTCTTCTATTATTTGCTGTGAAGAGTTTGAAATCTTACTTATATTATTTTTCTGAAACTGCATGGTTTTTCGGTATTCATACTGATCTCTTATATCATTATTATTTTCTTGTATTGCATGACATGCTTTTACTCCAACATTTAACTTGTTGTCTCTTGTCACCTGCCTGATATCACCCCCTGTCTGCTATTACCTAACCATGCTACTACTTGACATCTGCCCCCTGTTATGATATCACTTATCACCTGCCACCTATCATGTTAACACCTGATCTGTGATTATCACATTTATGGGAATCTTGTACCTATTATCATATATTATATGCACTGACATGTATTATATGTACTCATGTACTCTTGTACTCCTAAATTCCTGATCATGTCCTACACCTGTAATTCCTTTAAACTGATAATTACATAATAAATTATAATAAGACAACTTGCAACGAGTTTGGCGAAAACTGATGGGTCTCGAATAGTTTCATCTTTATGGTGGTCATATCGAGTCACGCGTGGCCACATACTTGAGGGATCACCTTGCGACCACCAGGATTCCGTGGGTATACTGGCACCCGTACTCCTCCTATTTATTCTTGCCAGATATGCACAAGCCATAGGCCTATTTCTATGAGATCTATGATACCCTATTCCTGTTCAGGCGTACAATAAGTCCTGGTACCTAGCGGTACACTCTGACTCAGCACCGGATACTCCTGAATCATTGTCATGGGCATATACGGGACCCATTCTAAACATGATTCATCAAACTCCATCAGTTTCTAAATAACTTGCTCAATAAGTTATAAGTGAAAGTATGTGAAATAGGACGCATATTAAATCCTACAACTTAGACGACCCTAATTATAATAAGATACCAATATACAATTCGTTATGTTATTTTGCGACTCGAGTTGTATACGCCCGGATTACGATGACATTGGATAAAGGTATATAGATGAGGGTTTTCTTATTTGGATTATTCCTTCTATGTACTAGTCTCATGGAGCCGTGACCTAAGCTTGTCTGATTGGTTTTGCTCATATTCGTTTTAATTGATTTTATTAGTTTTATCGGTTTTATGTTAGTTTAGGAAATAGCTAGTGTTGCCTTATCCGCTTTACTTCCCGCCTCCTTACCTGCTCGTGTATGCATGCGCTCATGACATGATTTTCAATACATGCTTATGACTTGGATTTATTGATACACATATGCTTATCCTTGCACACCACTTGGCATTTGCCATACTACTCATTAGGGACTTCTGACTCTCCTAGATCCTCATGTCCAGATCCCAGAGCTTGAAGCTTGTGGATTCTCCTAGTTCCTAATCAGAGATGTGCAGTAGAATCGTGAATCATCGGCAGACTGTCGAGGCCCTATTCTTTCAGGCTCCCTATTTGGCTCTCGAGTTTTCCATTTATGACTCGTGAGCGCCTTTTGTATAGTTCATTATTGTATATCTCTATGTATTCTCACAATTTCACCTATCGGTGATGCAATATTCTTGAAATATTATGTCACACTTTGTGATAACTTTGTTATTATACTCATATGGTGGAATGTATAACGCACTACATATTTTCGAACTCTGATTCTGGCCTGTACTGATGCTTAGCGTATATATGTAAGAGTATTTTCGACCTACGTATATACGTCACAGTAACGTCTCTGTACCCGTAGGATCGGCTCATTACAGGGTGGGATCAAAGCCTACACTCACACATCCTCAGTGAGACCAGATGACAAATTAATGGTAAAAAAAATTGCAACTGGAATGCATGAGTCCTGGTTATACAATCCAACTACAAAAGCAGAGTGATCCCTTTCTTCTTGAGCGTTCTTCCTTTGATTACTGATTCCCTTTCATTTTCACTATTTTGGTATTCGTAATTTTTATACCAACTTAAGATATGGATAGACTGGAGATGTAGCAGGAAAATACTGAATGAAGGTATTATACGATCTCTTCGACCAACTTTATGAAGCTCAAGTATTCTCAGTATCATTCTGCAGTCAGATTATTATCCAGAAGTCTCTATCAGGATTCTCTATAGGTATTCTATATTCTTGACTATATCTTTCAGAGTGATCGACGCCCGGTATTCAGAATTCTTAATTATCGGTCTTCTTTATTATGCTCAGTATTATCGAGATTTTCTTTATCTTCGGTATTTCGGTCTATTCTCGGAGTAATATTAAGCATACATCACATCGAGAATTCTATTATAGACTCTTTATCAAGTACAGCTTCAGGTCTCTCAAATAAAGAAATAAATCGAGTCAGTATTATATGGCATCCTTTGAAGATTTATATGGCTGGAAGTGCGAAAGATGTCTATATACCGATTATTATTCAGCCAACTTGGGAGCACTACCCATATTTATTCATATTTTAATTGGTATAATCCATGTCCATGTTCTTTTTGTATTCATTTTACCCCTTTTCAAATTGCGAGGACGCAATTTTTGTAAGGTGGATGGAATGTAACACCCCGTTCCCGGAATTCGACTTAGATATGTATTCAGATTTTTTGATCGCATTTTTGATTTACCTTCTTTATTTATTTTTGTTTTATGATTAATTATGTGATTATTTTGCATTGGATCTGGGTTCGTGGACTCAGAGTCAGCCCTAGTCTGAACCGAGGACCCGATCCCAGTATACTGATCGATTTGACTTTTCTGGTAGTCAGATTTGATCTCAAATTCAAACATTATTTTCTAATATTTTATATTTTTCATGATTTCTTGGAATTTTTCCGAATTAAATTACAATCTTCAAAACCGGTATTGACCAGTGCCCTGATCGATTCTCAGATTTTTTAATTTACAATCAGAGTTGTATTTCTAGAAACTACTTTCTTATTATTTCTAAAAATTATATTTTCTATCTAAATGCATTTTTGTAGATTTTTCTGAATTTATCAAAACTCCTCCAAATTTGGTGTCGCTAGTATTGCTAGTAGATTTCAAGATTTTTACTTTAAAAATGAGATTGAATTTTTGAAATCTGATTTCACCATGTATCTTAATATAATATTTTTGATTATTGAGAATTTTAGGGATTCATTCCGAGTTACTTCAATTTCCAGGCTTTTCTGAAGTTTTTAGTGTTTTCTCAGATTATGAAATTTTATCCAAATAATTTCCTTTCTATTTTTTATTTTTTGATTTTTTTCATCCACTCATAATTTCCTCCTCCTTTTTCTTTTCCTTTCTTTTCCCTCAAATTTTTCTCAAAATTTCTCACCCACTCAATAAATATCCCAACCATTTTTTCTCTCTCTTTATTTATGACGAGTACTCAGCTCGTATCAAACACGGCACATCAAACACGGAACTTAGTCCCGCGTCTGAGAGCACATTTAACCAGACTTGGGTTAGTTCTTGAGGTATAGAGATCCCCCCTCTCCTTCATTTAATTCCTTTCTCAATCAATCAAAATCACCATTTGTTACTTCTCCCACTCCTTCTCTCTCCTCTTCAACGCAACTCTGCATTTTCCATCAATGTGGATCTGATTTCTGTGTCTGGTTCAATTTGACTAGACGTGGTTTGGTTTGGCATGAGATGCGGGTCTAGGTTTTTATGAGACAAGGGTATCAATTGTAATTTTTCACCCCCTATATATACACATGTATACTTACCCCTTTCTCTCTCCCTTCATTATTTCCCCCTTCTTCTTCCTTCAAAATTAACAACAACAACACAGCAATTGTGCCCCCTTATTTGGCCAGTGCCTTGGTCGGTGCCCTAGGCCACCACCACCACCAACCCAACACCATCCCTTCTCCTTCTTCCTCTCCACTAAAACCACACCATCACCACCAACCTCCTTTCTTTTCCCCACCAAAACCCATCTCCACCACCATCTTCTCCACCACCTTCACCACCATGTACACCACCATGTCCATCACCAACTTCACCAAGCACTTTTCCTCGGCAAGCTTTCTCATTCAAGCCAATTCTCACTTTCCGAAACAATATTTCGTCAACCCCCAAACTTCCCCATTCAACTATACTTGCACCCCATACCCTTCTTTTTCGGCCCCAACTGCTGCCCCCTCCCAAGCCTGGCCATTGGCCGCCCCTACTGCCAGCGAGCCACCCCTGGCTGGCCAGTAGTCCTGCTAGGACCCCCTCCTCTTTTTCCTTTTTTTCATTTTCTTCTTTCCTTCTTTCTTCTTTCTTTCCTTCGTTTCTTTCTTTCTTTCACTTTTTTCTCCCTCACTGTTTTCTTTAATAGAGTACTTCTTCTCTTTCTCTGGCTTGCTCTCTTAGTTACAATCCATCTCTCAATTTCTCATGCACTCTCTCTATCTCCCTATCTCTTGCTCTCCTCACTGATTTTCTCTTTCTCGCGCGCGTTGGCTACTGAACGCGAGACTCATCCCCCGCGTTCAAGTGTCCGCAACTTGTTAAATGCGTTATTCACATTGTAGCTTTGTGATGCAGGCTTGTCCTTCGCATAGCGCAAGCTTCGCGTTTATGATGTTCACGTAACGTGAGTCCCGCGTATACGATCCCCGCGTTCTCTCCCCCTTGATTCCTCTATCTCCTCTGTCTCTCTCTCTCTCTATATATATATATATTATATTTTCTATTAATTAAATGCATTCACGAGTTGGTTACCTGGAGTTCCTGAGATCAAGGATTTCATGGTGTTTTATAGTATTTAGACAAGTGTTCTCGCTTTTCTAGATACCCTACTTCGACGGGCATTTTACGGTATTTTCTGAGACTTTGAATTGTGTTTCTGAAAATGGTAGTTGTACAGTGTGATGTATCTGTATTCTATGGACTGATACTTGTAATAGTGTAGTCAATATTCTATATATGTGTTGTGCAGTACTAACATCTCCTGCAGGTACTCTGGCCTTCGGGCCCAGCCTCCTGGCTTAACTACTCTACGGTTCTATACTAGCTTTCGGGTTAAACTCTCTGGGTTTTCTAGCTTCGTCAGGACTTAACTAAGCTGTGTGACTGTGTAATTAGCTTATTAGACACCTCGTGAGACACGACTTACTACGCTTTCGCTTTGCTCAAACCCCTGGGTTTTAATAGCTATACCGTGTCTGTGAAGCGAGCTTAATTATGTAACCTCATCAGGCACGGTCTAGTTATACACCTGTTTGCTTAGCCTCTGGACTTAACCTCTCTGAGGTTTATTAAAATCCTCTGGACTTTCTCGCTACGTCTGAAAGGCAGTTTAGCGCTCAGCATTTTATCACTAAACACACCTAGGCGGAACTCTGCTAGATTTTAGACTCGCATCTTAAACTGAGTCGTTTCTAGGTTCCACCAGTGCTTTGGTGATAAAACTCTGTTTGCTAATCTTGCCCCCAACATTGATTAGCACCGCTTAGATGCTCACTTACTTGCTAATTATCTGCTTGCTAGTATATTTGTTCTTCAACTATTGGTTGTGAAGAGTTTGATATCTTGATTATACTGTTTTTCTGAGATTGCATGGTTTTTCGGTATTTGAACTTATATCTTATATCTGTACTATTTTCGTATATTGCTTGACATGCTTTCACTTGATGTGCCAACATTTACCACGCTGTCTCTTGTCACCTGCCTGATATCACCCCGTATCATGCTATTACCTGACCATGCTACAACTTGACGCCTGCCCTTGCTATTACCTGACCAGACTTTTCTTTTGTCATTTTTCCAACAGCTTTATTCTATTTTGTCTTTTTTGGGTCTTTTCCCAACGGCTCTTTTGTGTTTTCTACTCATATTTTCATCCCCTATAAATAGTAGGACTGTAAAAAAACTCAACAGAGATTTCTAAAGCTTAGATCAAGTTTTTACAAGTTTTAGCTTTTTCATAAAAGATTTCTTTTTGAGCGAAATTTTCAAATTCTTGTTTTTAGCTTGAGCCCTCCCTCCATATCTCTACAAGATTTTTTCACTACACAATCCTAAAGAGTTTCACCTCCTTATCTTGGTTATAGGATTGTTCTTGTGAGCCATTTGTGATCAAGTGTAGGTCACCATTTTCCTTCTATTGAGAAGTTGTAGAGGTTGCGGCCTCAAGTGAACTAGTGAGCTCAGTGTTGGTGTTACGACACCGCGAGAGAGAACTAATGAGTCCATTGAGCTCTAGTGAGAACTTGTAAATGGTTGACGATCTAATGAGATCGGTCATAGTGAAAATCCTTCATAGTGTTGAAGGCGGGTACGTAGAGTAGTGGCTCAACCTCGAAACAAATCATTATGTTTGCGATTACTTACTCTTTCTTTCTTCACTCTACTCTCTCTTTAATTACTTGCGCTCTAATATTATTTACTCATTTGCGAGTATTTCTTAAGTTGTGATTGATATTTGCTAGGTTGCTAGCAAGCAATTTTTAATTCCACATTATTTTTCATTTAGTATAGCCATCACCTATTCACCCCCCTCTAGGTGATTTTTAATTGGTATCAGAGCCTAACCCTAGTTTTGGTTTAACTACCTTATGGAGATCCTTTCATTTGGCTAAATTCATTTGTTGCATTTGTTATTTGTTTGTGCACTTATATTTGTCTTCATGGCATCACACGACTTCTCTGGCATCAAGTCCCCATCCAAATTTGATGTGTTGAACTTTCCTATTTGGAAGGTCAAAATGAACCATTCCTTAAGTACCTAGGAGTTAGAGTTGCCAAAGCCATTACCAAAGAATTTGTTGAACCTCACGGTGATGAGGATACATGGTCCGAAGTAACAGCTAAGGACTATGAGGCCAATACAAAAGCCTAATATACACTTACACAAGCATTAAATGACGATGATCTTTCTCATGTAATTAATTACAAATCTACTTATGAGGTTTGGAATAATCTTATCATTACTCATGAGGGGACATCACAAGTCAAGACATTTAAAGTTGACTTAATTTGTTCTCAATATGAGAATTTTTATATGCTTGAAGATGAAATATAGATGAGATGCTCACTCAGTTCACCAAGATCACTAATGATTTATCTTCTTTACGTGACACCATTAACAATGACCAAAAGATCCAGAAGGTCATTAGAGCTCTCCCCAAAGTTTGGGAAGTCAAAGCAATAACCCTCAAGGAGCTCAACGATAGAGAGGAGATGGACTTCTCCAGCTTCATTGGAAATCTCAAAAGCCATGAGATGGAGATAAAGATGAGAGAAGAAAGGGAGACTCCAAAGAAGAAAGCAATAGCTTTCAAGGCTTCTCCATCATCCTTTGACGAAGAAGAATCATCGAAAGACGGTGATGAGGACTTTGCCTTGCTCATTAGGAAAGTAGGAAAAATGTTTTTAAAAAAAGTGAAGACAAAGCAACTTTCGAAGAGGAAGACATCAAGGAAGATTCGAAAAGAAGGAGGAGGAGACAGTCCTTGCTTTTATTGCAAGAAGACGGGCTATCTAATTGTGGATTGCCCCTCACTTCAAGCCACTACCTCCAAGAACGTTCATAAGAAGAAGAAGGCAATGGTAGCCACTTGGGATGATTCGAAGACGGATTTCGAATGAAATGGTTGTCACACACGTCTGCTTCATGGCAAACAGAGAGGAAGCGTTCCTGGTAAATCTCGAAACCTCTTTAGAAGATAATGATTTAACTATAGATGTACTCGCACAATTTTTTGAAGAATTACAAAATAGGTGTGAAATTTCTCTTGCACAAAATAAAAAATTGAAAAGGAAAATGATTTTCTAAAGAATGAGCTAGAAATTATTTTTCAAGAGAAAAATGACTTATCCATTTCTATTGAGAAAATGAAGAAGAATTTTGAAAAATATAAACTTATTTGTAAGGGTAAAAGCCCCAATATTATTTATAACAAAAATGAATTTTTGGATATCCAAAAAACGTACAGATGTTTTGGATACCACTTTGAAAAACGTATTGATGTTTTTGGATATCCAAAATTTGCATTTATATTTCCAAAGGGAAAACCCCAAAGAAAACATACATCTCATTCATCTAACACACACCATGAAAAACATGTGCACACACATCAACATGCTTTCATGTATGACAAAGTGTACACATGTGCACATTGTGGCCACAAAGGCCATTTAGCAAAATGTTGTAATGCCAAGTTAAAAATGAAAACGAAAAATATTTGGGTTCAAGAAAGTACTAACCCTAAGACCCAAAAAGTTTTGGATACCAAAGAACACACCAAACTTGATTGATGTTGGTGTGTCGTCCTCCTCTAAGACATAGGGGGAGATGGTGCCTTGGTGGTGGATGCATCAAAATTCAAAGGATCAACCGTCACATTGCATCACTATCAAGAGGCACCTATTTTGGAGATTGCTCACAGTTTGAAATTTCTCCACTTGAAAATTTCATTTCTACCTAGATCTATACATACATAGGATTAGCTAGTTTCTTTTTGTGGTAATATGCTTCAGTTGTGTAGTCATGAATATTCTTATTTTTTTTGCATCTTGTCTATATTTTAGTTAGTTTATTATCTTTGCTTTTATTCTTTACTAGCCCATGATTTGCTTGTCCATGTGTAGAGTACTTTTCATGCTCACTTGGTTGATAAATATCTTTAATGTGTGTGTGTGTGTGTTATATATATATATTATCAATATATCTATCTTGTGTTTAGGTATTGTATTTAAACCATATATAAGCAATAATTCAAGATAGCAATTGCGTGCCTCAACTCTTAGACAGAGGAATGACGAGGAGAAGTTCAAAGCCCGTCAAGGGTATTCGGCTAAAATATCTTGTTTTTTTAAGAGCTTAATATATGAGTTAATTAATGAAAAATATATTGTTATATAATAATAATAAAATAAAATATTTTTTTGTGTTTTTCATGCCATAAGATTTCTGGTATTATTTCCCTATTTTCTGTATAAAAATATGCAAGTAAAAATTATTTTTCAAAAGCCCGAAGTCCTTTTTTAAAACTATTTTTGGACTGTTCTGGTCGTCCGACCGGTCGATCAAGTTAACATGGCATAAATCCAGTGAACCAGGCGGTTGACCAAAGTAGCCTGGTATTCAAAAAAAATTTTGCCCTGAACCCGGTCGACCGCCTGTAACCGAGATTGCTCACGGTTAGCCCCGGTCGACAAGGCAATCGACCGAGAATCTGGTCCGGCTGTGGATAATGTTGGCCCAAAGGGCCATCACTCTAGTTTTGATGATGATTAACTCATGTAGTTATAGTACTATTGATCTTGTGTTTAATTAGTCTCAGATATGTGATCAAGCTCTTAGTAGGTGTTTAGCTTCAACAAAGGATTTAAAGTCAAGTTTTGGAGCTAGCAAGTGTTGATTCAAGAGCTTGTGCATCAAGACCACATCAAGTACTCAAGAGGAGGCTAGCTCGTTGGATCTTATTTTGGACCAAGTCAAGAAAGAAGAAGAAGATTTTCAAGTGAAAACCAAGAGAAGATCTTCAAGAGAAGACTTGTGTCTAGGTTTATTTTAGTAAGATTTTATTTTTAGATAAAATGCAAAGGATAGATTAGTTAGTGGAATGCTCAAGTATCATATACACCCACACACAAGATTTATATGAGTTTTCATAAAGAGTTAAAAGAGTTTTCATTTTGAAAAATAACATTTTGGTTTTTTGACTTTCAAATATACATGTGTTTTTACCAAGACCATTTTAGAGCTTAATGTCAAAATGTTGGCCCAGAGGCCTTCCACTCTAGTTTTGATGATGATTAACTCATGTAGTTATGTGTACTAATTATCTTGTGATGTTTAGTTTCAGATCATTAATCAAGATATTAGTTGGTGATTAGCTTCAACAAGGAGTTTGGAAGCTTTCACATGGTGATTCCAGAGCCCGAGCATCAAGATCATACATAACACTCGTTGGAGTCAAGCTCGTGGATCACGGAGTTTTAGATCGAGTCGACTTGAAGATGGAAGATCGTCAAGAAGACTTAGGTATCCATAGTTTAGTGTGTTTTAGATCCATGTGTAAAGATTAGATAGTTGATAATGCTCAAGTTCACAACACACACAAGTTTTATGTTTTGGAATTGGTTTTCATGAATAGATTGATCAAAACAAGTTTAAATGGTTTTTATGTATATTAGATGTGTTCGATATACATACATGCTTCATATCTTAGACAAACTTATTTTGATATGCCTATTCATAAGTTTTAGGAAAAATCAGATTTCCTATTGAAAAATCCAAGTTTGGTAAAATACAGTTTTTGTTTTTGATAATATTTGCAAGACACAAAAATGGTTCAAAATGTTTGATATTTGTCTTGAAAATTTATCACAAGTTTGTATATCCATGTAAAATGACTATTTTTATGGATTTTTAGAAGATTTATGGATTTATTAGAATATTTTTAAACCCTATTTTCTGACCCAGAACAGTGCCTGACAGGCTCTGTCGGTCGACCGTACGGTCGACCGGACCAGGAGCCGGTCTACCGGTCGGTCGACCGACGTGCACATAACTGTGCATGTTGGGCTGGCACTTGGGCCGGTCGACCGGGCGGTCGACCGGACCAGAGAGTTCTGCTCTCTGTTTTTCCACGGTCGACCCTGGCAGCCAACGGTCAAAAATATGACCGTTGGCGGTCGACCGGGCGGTCGACCGCCAGCCGTGTCAGGCTGTAAAAACAGCCCAACGGCTATATTTTGGAGAGGGCTATTTAAGCCCCATTGCTTTGGGTTTTTGACCAAGATTTTTTGAGCCAAAAATTCCAGATCTCTTCTAGTGTTTTAACAAAAAGTTTTTGAATCAAATTGCTATTCTTTGTTTTGTTTTCAAGAGTTTTGAAAAATCAAAGAAAACTAGGTTTTTGGGATATTGTTTTGGATTTTCATTTTTATCATTTACAAGAGATTTCCCAAGTAGTTTTTCTTTGTTATTTGATTTCCAAAAACACCTTGATCTCCACTTGAGCTATATCACTCTATCCTATCTATTTAGGATCATTTGTTTTGTGGGAAAAGAGATTGGTTTGTGGTTGAGATATACCACTTGTTGTAAAAACCCTTTCTTTGTGGGTGCTCCCTCTTTGGTAGAGGTTGAGGTTGTTGTTTACTCCCTCTTGGTGAGTGGAGTTGGTTGATTTTGGTATCTCTCTTCGGTAGAGGTGGATTGTGGTTGTTTGGCTAAGGGCCTACCCCTCTTGTGTGAGGTGGTGATTGTTTGCCTCGGTGGAGGTTGTATTGTTTGAGAGAGGAGTTCGGTACTCCCGGTTGTACAAATCCTCCTCGGTTGAGGTTCCCTGGTGGGAGTCCTCGGTGGACAAGTTAGTGGATTAGAAATTCCTCTCGGTGAAGGCGGGGACGTAGAGCTAGGGGCTCAAACCTCGAAACACATCTTGTTGTTTGCGTTTGATCGATTGACTCTTACTCTCTCTCTCTCTTTTATTTGTGCCTTGCATCTATTCACATTGCTCATCATATATTATATGATTGGATTGTTTGTGTGTGCCTCACTTGTGCTTAACCACGAGAGCTTCATATAGCGCCTCAACTCTTATTCAGAGGAATGAAGAAGAGTTAGTCCAGAGCTCTTCACGGGGAATTCGGCTACACTCGTTGGTTGCACTAAGTAATCTTGCAATTAGTTTTAAATTCCGCATTTAGTTCACTACCCTAGGTGATTTCAATTGGTATCAGAGCCTCCGCTCCTGATATTTGGTTTAACCAACTTGGAGTGAGATCTTGGTTTGCTAATCTTCATTTGCATTTACATTTTGCACACATATAGTTGCACTCATGGATAGCCCTCCTATGTTTGATATTTCTAGACTTTATATTTGGAAGGCCAAGATGAGTAGTCATTTGAAAGCCCTAGGCTCTAGAGTTTACCAAGTCATTACCAAGGAATCCTACCCTAATGATAGCAAGCATAAAAAGGCCAATGCACTTGCACTTAAGACACTTAGAGCATCTCTTGATAAAGATTTATTACATGTGTTTGCTCACTATGATTCGGGTTTTGCAATTTGGAGTATTATGACTTCTCCCGAGCTTCCAAAGATTATCGATAGGATGAGGAGATCTAGGAAAGACAAGTCCGACGAGCGTTGCCTCATGGTCCAAGGGAATGACTCCCTTGAGGTACAATCGGAATCTCTAGTAGATGATAGCTCTAGTTTCCTATTTCTATGGATGTTTAGAAGTTCAAACCTTAAATGTAGACTTACTACAAAGCTTGAAAAGTTTTTGGAAAACATGAACTTTTGAAAAAGAAGAACTTTGAACTAAAGAAGAAATGAAGGATTTGTGTTCAAGTTTTGAATTGACTTTGCAAGAGAAGGAAGAGATTGCTAGTGAACGTGACTCACTTAAATCTCAACTAGAACTTGCCCTAAAGGAAAATGAATTTTTGAAAAGCAAAAATGATTGTGATGATGTTTTGAAAAACAATAAAGTTTTATCTTCAAAATTAGATTTTATTTTAAAAGATAACCATTCTTTGAAAAATGAATTAAATTTATTTCAAAAGAATTAGATTTAGTTTTAAATAAAAATAAATCTTTGAAAAATGATATAGATACTCATGTATGCCATGCTAGTGTAGCTTTTTCATCTAGCACGTCTATTGCATGCTCCACTTTATCTTTAAGTATTGAAAATGATATAAATATTTTAAAGAAAAGTGTTGATTATTTGGGCTCCACTTTGAGCCAATGTGCTTTGAACCATTCACGCTTGGAATCCATGTTTCACAAGAAATACATCTTTGCATGCACACCCTCCACGGCATACACATGCTCCTCACGTACACACCCATCACACTTTGTATGCTCATGTGTACACTTGTACACATTGTGGACGTAAGGGCCACCTTGCTAGATTTTGTTATTTATCGTATACATGATGAAAATTTAGCAAATAATTTTGTTTGGGTTAGGAAAGGTACTAACCCCTATGGACCCAAAAGAAAATGGGTACCAAAGACCACCCCTATGATATTTGATGTAGGTGTGTGGCTCTCGCATCACGTGAGAGTGGTGGTACCTTGAAGTGGATGCGTTCTGTGCTTAAAAAAACAATTTGGATGCATCACTTTCAAGGGGAGTTTGGTGGAGAGACCACCATTGGTTTGGAGAACTAGAGAGTGGCCCTCATCGGTTTAGTATCGATCTCTAACTCCCGTTTATTTACATGCTTTCATATCATTGTTTATAGCATGTTTTTGATGTTTTAGATTATTATGATAATTCCATGATTATTAGATCCTTGACATACATGTA